>CADEHL010000266.1:4559312-4821812 GCA_902827135.1 Harpagifer antarcticus
AGTTTGTTTTTTGTGCTTTAATTTAGTTTCTTACCTGAGGTCGAAGCGGGTTGGGGTGGGATGTTTAAAATAGAAAACTGAAAGTGAGCGTTATGTATTAATAAAAAACAAAGAGAATTATTATAAGAAAACTATAATAACATTAAAAATATAGTTCAATAAAATATGGCAGTATTTACAATGTGATAGAATGGAATAAAATATGTGCAGTAATAATAAAAGAAGCCGAGCTCATTGACAAAAGCGAAATGAAGCATGGTATGTGAAGTCGTGATGTGCTCAGCAGCATTCAGAGTGTAAGCCATCTTAATGTTGCTGGACAAACATCCCGAAGACAAATGGCTGTGTAGTTTGGTTAGGGAATTAGTTAATTTAAGAAATCAGAATCAATCAGAATACTTTAATTGCTCTGTTTGAGTGACCTAGTTCAAATTCCCAAAATGACCCTTTTCCCCTCCAAACCAAAATGTTCTCTCTCTTCATATCTTTCCATGTTAACAGAAATGTTTCCTCGCAGGATTAAAGTATTGTTTTACTAGTTGGAGTTTATCTTTGGCACACCATGTCCACTAAATCTTTTTTTCTCTTGCAGGTAGGAGAAGTTTTCAGAAACGTTTGTATTGTAACTGGACCGGGGGATACAAGTGGTCAACATCATTAGCACTCAGGTAAACCAACTGCTGCGAGAGCTGCCACCACAAGGGAACTAACTGATTCGTTGATCGATGTTGCATCAACTGTTTTGATAATCGTTTAACTTTGCAATTTATTAATCATGCAAAAATGACAAATTGTTTAGCCTCTCAAATATGGAGACTTTCTGCTTTTCTCAGTTTTATTTTATATGAATCTATTTCTTTAGGATTTCTTCTGGCAAAACAAGAAATGTAAAGCTACACGTTGGGCTTTGAAAACCCATATAGGCATTTTTCTCAATTGACCGCCATAAAGAAAAGGAATTGGTAACCATCCGGATCAGATAAAACACACACACACGCTAGATGTGTTCCCCCCCATTATGTGCCCCATCCCCCCATGTGAAACACACACACACACACACACACACAGAACAATTTGACACATGTCCCGCTCGTATGTGCCCATCCCCCCACATGGATCACACCTGGCACACGCAATACATGTTCAGTGTCTATTCTTTGTATATGTACTGCAGTTCTTCATGTGTACCAGTAGTCTGATAGAATATGTACAGTTTGAAAGCGTGTTAAATGAAATGTGGTGATGATTAATGGTTTTTGTGTTAATGTAATAGCAGTTAAAACAGGACCGGTTAAAATTGACCGCGAACACCAAAGTAAGGGGGGGAAACGAAGACAATAGGAGGTTAAATATTGTGCAGTAAGATCAAATATAAATACTGTTTATTACAGTGATAAATAAATAGTACAGATGAATGCTGTTGGAGGCACTTTACAGAGCTCAGGTGTTTAGCAGTCTGTGGGATGAAACTGACGTTGATTGTGTTTCCTCCCGTGAAAACTCAACATTTTTCTCATTTGATAAACTACTCAAGAGAATAATCATTATCATCACCAACCCTAACCTGCCACTCGTATCACACCTTAGATGCTGGAAATGTCCTACAAACAAAGGTTAATCAGTGTGTGTGCCCTCATAGCATCTCTGACGTAGATTGTGTGTTCCCTCCGTGTCTCTGCAGCATCACGCTCGGTGGATTTGGGGCTGATCGCTTCTATCTGGGTCAGTGGAGAGAGGGGCTGGGGAAGCTGTTCAGTTTCGGTGGCCTCGGCATCTGGACTTTGATCGACGTGCTTCTGATCGGAGTCGGATACGTTGGACCCGCCGACGGCTCTCTTTACATCTGAAGCTCTGGAGAAAACGTTCGGACGCTCGGTGCCCTCTTCACTCTCTGAAGACTGAAGATCTGGTCTCTCTTCACTCTCTGAAGACTGAAGATCTGGTCTCTCTTCACTCTCTGAAGATCTGTGTTCGCTGCGCAACACGTCCTCATCCCATCTGCTAACCGGCAGGAAGTGTTTTCCTCTTCACACCAGCCACGACTACACACACACACACACACACACACACACACACACACACACACACACATCAGATCCGTCTCCACATCACTCTCCTGTCGAACGCTCCGCTGATGGATCTGATGAACGAGGAGACGCTCAGTATCTGAAGTTTGTCCGTTGGTGTGACTTCACTGCTGATGTATAGATAGGTTTCCTGTGGAGCGGGGCTCACACACACACACACACACACACACACACACACACACACACACACACACACACAGAGAGCGGTGTGTTACTACCCCCTTGTTGCAAAGATAAATGTGTCAATGGGGGGTCAAGTGGTAACCATGGCTGCCGAGCTTTTAATAGGGATACCAGAAACAAAAGGTAATATTTATGTGCCGAGGGAAAGCATGAATACACAGAAGGGAATTTGTTTTCTTCTTTATGGACGACAGGCAGTCGTTCAGCGGTTATTTAACATTTCCCTACATTGAGTCAGGACACAACTGTAACAAAGCGTTTGTAATTTATTCGTCTTAAAGGGATAGTGCAGATTTCTTTTGTGGGGTTGTGTGAGGTGCTTATTCAGTAGATGGCATTACGCAGGAGTAGAAGAACCAAAATGAATACCTAAAATAATCGCTATGTGTTAAATGTTTCCATCATTTCAATCCTTGTGGTAACGGCGCTTTACTGACAGGGAACTGGATCCTTTATTTACTCATCAGCCAAATGGCTAAGAGTTTTTTCCACCCACTCAATAACTGAAGTAGCTGATGAGTGCAGCAAATCGACTGGGGCTAATTTTGAGCACTTATTGTGTTTAAAAGGGTTAGTTAAAATACACAGAAGTCACGCAAACCGATCCGACGCTGCAGTAGACCTGAAATACTTTCTCATTTTGTCTGGTGCCTGATCTTTATTTATTTCAGTGAGTCTTTAATAAGTTCGTTTTTTGAGGTTTTATGTGTGGATAAGTACCTCACACATAAAACACATCTGAACTGTCCCTTTAAGGATTATATTAAATGACACCCTGACTTCAAATGTTGTCAACTTTATAAAATAAGAGTTGAAAACTGGAAAAAAGACATGCAGAGAAACAACAACTCAATTTCCTGTCATCACTTACTGCTACATGACTTTTTGGAAATGTAAAGATAATGATCTCTATTTCTCTGATTGCACATAATGAAACGAGCGTGTTGCACGAGCAGACTGCAGCTATACATGTGGTTTCCCGTGCTGGAGATATCCTGTGCATCCGGCTGGTATTTCTTTCCTGGCTCATTATCGTTCTTCACATTTTCAGCTCTGTATCTATCTGTTTTAATGAGACGGTGTGGCGCTAATGGGCTCCTTCGCACTCCATGTAAATATGTGTTCTGTTCCTCGGTGGCAGGTCATGTTCATCTGTTTCAAACACTGTAAATTACATTTTTTAAGTTCTGTAAATAAAATGGTGAAATATTAAACGTGGTTAATATGATGTCGGTTTATCTACAAGTGTCTGTCCTCGATTTAAGAAATTATTGTTTATCTAACCGATGTGATTTTGTCAATACATAGATTAACAACACTGGGCTTTCCTGCAAGGAGTCGAGCAAAAGCACGTCTTAAAATTGTGTGTTTGCACATGGCTTGTGTTTATCAGAGATGTGCTTTTGAAATAAATGAATCGGCATGTCAAAAACATTCATAAAAAATCTATAATCTGGATAAGAAATCTTGCTTAAAGGTGGGGTAGGTAATTCACTTCAGAAACACTTGTTATATTCCATGGAATGCTCTTAACATCCCGATAGCAATGAACACATTAAATGCTTTGACAAAAAATCCATAAACAAATCTCATCTGTGGAAGCCGTGGCGCTGTAGAAAGCACGACCAATCATCTGAGCCGGCTAAAGTAACTGGATGGCCTACCTGCCTGTCAGCCTTCCATCTGGGCACAAACTTATCTCGTGCCCTCATTGGTCATGTGCGCGTTCGTGTGTGTGGCAGATTTTTTCCGGTTGTGTACTTTCAAATTCTAGCGCATTTGAGCTGGTTTCTCAAAAAGTACCTACCCCACCTTTAAATAAGGGTCTCAAAGCAGGGACTAAGCACCCTTTTGACTACAGACAAGAGCAGAAATTAAAGAGGACATATGATGCTCATTTTCAGGTTCATATCAGTCTGTAGTGTCTCTACTTTAAAGAGTCCTCTCCTGCTGATGTTCAGGTGTATATCAGTATGTAGAGTCTCTACTATAAAGAGTCCTCTCCTGCTGATGTTCAGCTGTATATCAGTATGTAGAGTCTCTACTATAAAGAGTCCTCTCCTGCTGATGTTCAGGTGTATATCAGTATGTAGTGTCTCTACTTTAAAGAGTCCTCTCCTGCTGATGTTCAGGTGTATATCAGTATGTAGTGTCTCTACTTTAAAGAGTCCTCTCCTGCTGATGTTCAGGTGTATATCAGTATGTAGTGTCTCTACTTTAAAGAGTCCTCTCCTGCTGATGTTCAGGTGTATATCAGTATGTAGTGTCTCTACTTTAAAGAGTCCTCTCCTGCTGATGTTCAGGTGTATATCAGTATGTAGCGTCTCTACTTTAAAGAGTCCTCTCCTGCTGATGTTCAGGTGTATATCAGTATGTAGTGTCTCTACTATAAAGAGTCCTCTCCTGCTGATGTTCAGGTGTATATCAGTATGTAGTGTCTCTACTTTAAAGAGTCCTCTCCTGCTGATGTTCAGGTGTATATCAGTATGTAGTGTCTCTACTATAAAGAGTCCTCTCCTGCTGATGTTCAGGTGTATATCAGTATGTAGTGTCTCTACTTTAAAGAGTCCTCTCCTGCTGATGTTCAGGTGTATATCAGTATGTAGCGTCTCTACTTTAAAGAGTCCTCTCCTGCTGAGGTTCAGGTGTATATCAGTATGTAGTGTCTCTACTTTAAAGAGTCCTTTCCTGTTGATGTTCAGGTGTGTATCAGTATGTAGTCTCTCTACTTTAAAGAGTCCTCTCCTGCTGATGTTCAGGTGTATATCAGTATGTAGTGTCTCTACTTTAAAGAGTCCTCTCCTGCTGATGTTCAGCTGTATATCAGTATGTAGTGTCTCTACTTTAAAGAGTCCTCTCCTGCTGATGTTCAGGTGTATATCAGTATGTAGTGTCTCTACTTTAAAGAGTCCTCTCCTGCTGATGTTTAGGTGTATATCAGTATGTAGTGTCTCTACTTTAAAGAGTCCTCTCCTGCTGATGTTCAGGTGTATATCAGTATGTAGTGTCTCTACTTTAAAGAGTCCTCTCCTGCTGATGTTCAGGTGTATATCAGTATGTAGTGTCTCTACTTTAAAGAGTCCTCTCCTGCTGATTTTCAGGTTCATATCAGTACGTAGTGTCTCTACTTTAAAGAGTCCTCTCCTGCTGATGTTCAGGTGTATATCAGTATGTAGTGTCTCTACTTTAAAGAGTCCTCTCCTGCTGATGTTCAGGTGTATATCAGTATGTAGTGTCTCTACTTTAAAGAGTCCTCTCCTGCTGATGTTCAGGTGTATATCAGTATGTAGTGTCTCTACTTTAAAGAGTCCTCTCCTGCTGATGTTCAGGTGTATATCAGTATGTAGTGTCTCTACTTTAAAGAGTCCTTTCCTGCTGATGTTCAGGTGTGTATCAGTATGTAGTGTCTCTACTTTAAAGAGTCCTCTCCTGCTGATGTTCAGGTGTATATCAGTATGTAGTGTCTCTACTTTAAAGAGTCCTCTCCTGCTGATGTTCAGCTGTATATCAGTATGTAGTGTCTCTACTTTAAAGAGTCCTCTCCTGCTGATGTTCAGGTGTATATCAGTATGTAGTGTCTCTACTTTAAAGAGTCCTCTCCTGCTGATGTTTAGGTGTATATCAGTATGTAGTGTCTCTACTTTAAAGAGTCCTCTCCTGCTGATGTTCAGGTGTATATCAGTATGCAGTGTCTCTACTTTAAAGAGTCCTCTCCTGCTGATGTTCAGGTGTATATCAGTATGTAGTGTCTCTACTTTAAAGAGTCCTCTCCTGCTGATTTTCAGGTTCATATCAGTACGTAGTGTCTCTACTTTAAAGAGTCCTCTCCTGCTGATGTTCAGGTGTATATCAGTATGTAGTGTCTCTACTTTAAAGAGTCCTATCCTGCTGATGTTCAGGTGTATATCAGTATGTAGCGTCTCTACTTTAAAGAGTCCTCTCCTGCTGATGTTCAGGTGTATATCAGTATGTAGCGTCTCTACTTTAAAGAGTCCTCTCCTGCTGATTTTCAGGTTCATATCAGTACGTAGTGTCTCTACTTTAAAGAGTCCTCTCCTGCTGATGTTCAGGTGTATATCAGTATGTAGTGTCTCTACTTTAAAGAGTCCTATCCTGCTGATGTTCAGGTGTATATCAGTATGTAGCGTCTCTACTTTAAAGAGTCCTCTCCTGCTGATGTTCAGGTGTATATCAGTATGTAGTGTCTCTACTTTAAAGAGTCCTCTCCTGCTGATTTTCAGGTTCATATCAGTACGTAGTGTCTCTACTTTAAAGAGTCCTCTCCTGCTGATGTTCAGGTGTATATCAGTATGTAGTGTCTCTACATGTCTCCATGCTTTAATGTTCAAAAAGCTCTTTATTTTTCTCATACTGCCTGGGCTGCAGCACCTCTTTTCACCCTCTGTCTGAAACCAGAGCCCAGTCTGCTCTGATTGGTTAGCTGGCCGGCTCTGTTGTGATTGGTCAACCGCTTAGAGATGTCCCGCCCCTTAGCCTATCACGTACAATATGTTGGAGCGCTAGCCAATAGAAGTGAAAGTGTTCCGTAGTGATGTCACTATACTGAACGTTCCTGAAGTAAACAAAGGAGTTCAATTGAGGGAACACAGGCATTGTAGCCTTTGCAGACCATTTACATGCACTAAAACCTATATAAGACACTACAGGGAAGTGAAAACCCCAAACAGCAGAGTAGGGCCTGTTTAAATGTGGATGACTTTCTTGTCCATTTACAATATGCATCATAAATGTTGCTGCAGAAACGCTGTTCATTTACTTCTGATGCTACACATTTGAATTAGAGGTCAGTATTATATCAATGTGCGTGTGCATAGGAGATGCTCAGTTTCAAGCAGCCATGATCCTTAGCTTCCTCCTTGAATACCAGGCTCTGATTGGAATTGTCTATTATTAGCAAGGCAAGTTTATTTTTATAGCACTTTTCTGTACGCGACAATTCAAAGTGCAAAGTTACAAAACAAATGAAAATACTTTTTAGGAATAAATACATTAAAAACACATTATACAATTTTACAACAGACATTACAAAGCAAAGATAATAAAATAATAAAAATAAACATCACAGGTAAACAATACATGTTTAAAAGCCATACTGTAGTTTGAATATGATCATCTCAATTAAAAGCAGCAGCAAAGAGATATGTTTTTAGACTTGATTTAAAAATAGTAAGCGTTTCTGCGGACGTGCACGATTTGGGTCGTTTGTTCCAGAGTGTCGGGGGCCGGGGCATAACAGCTAAACAGCCTCTCCATGTTTTGTTGTTACTCTCGGAACCGATAGCAGACCCATCCCAGAAGACCTGCGGCACCTTGATGGCTCGTAATTATGCAGTTCAACAATATACTTTGGTTCTAAAACATGTAATGATTTAAAAACTAGCAATAGTACTTTAAAATCAATCCTTTGGCCGACTGGAAGCCAATGTAGAGATTTCAGAACCGGACTGATGTGATCCACTCTTTTAGTGTTGGAGAGGACACGTGCAGCAGCGTTCTGGATCAGCTGCAGCTTTCTGATGGATTTTTTTGTCAGCCCTGTGAATACACTATTGCAGTAGTCGAGTCTACTAAAGATAAAAGCATGGACAAGCTTTTCTAAGTCCTGTTGTGACATTAGTTTTTTAATCCTCGATATGTTCTTCAGGTGATAATAAGCAGACCTAATGACTGTTGTAATGTGGCTGTTGAAATTCAGGTCTGAGTCCATCACTACATAGATTTCTGGCTTTATTAGTGGTGTTGTAGTCTGCCGACTGAAGCTCTGCGATTACTTTTAATCGGTCTTTCTTTGCTCCAAAAACAATGATCTCAGTTTTTTGTTTGTTCAGTTGGAGAAAGTTCTGAGTCATCCAGTCAGTGATGTGCTCAATGCACTTGCTCAGTGTTCTAATCGGAGAATAGTCTCCTGGTGTGATTTTAAAATAAATCTGGGAGTCGTCTGCATAGATGTGTTATCTTAGATCGCTCTTTTTTAATAATTTCAGCCAGAGGTAAGCCCGAAGGTCCCCGCCGGCGGTTACCCTTGTTTTTTTTTCTCACGACACTGTGTCTCAGGGGATCTTAATATTTAAGTACCTATTAATGTGTTATACCAGATTAACGAGAATAATCTCAGCTAACTGACGATACAAACCATTTTTACCAAAACAAAACACAAGTCTCATAAGAAGCATCTAAATGACCCCTGAGCGAAAAATGCTAACCTGCACCGATAATCACTCCTAGCTCCCTTATTACTTATCCTAGGTGCACATCCAACACATCGTTTATGATCGCAAGGAGACACAGAATCTAACGGTGCCCACCTCAACGCTGAAAGATACAAAAACGTACATCAAAACATATGGAGCTAGTTAGCTAAAAACGGCAAAATGGCTCACCTGTGTGGTAGTCTGGTCAAAAGTGGTATTCAATGGCATTAAACCGATAAAAACGATGCTGAAGTTAATCCATAGGTTAATCCAATGTGTCTGTGTCACTTTGAATGATTTCTGATAATCCATGAGCAATAAATCTGCTTTTCGGTTTTGAGATGTCAGACCTAGAGACAGCTTCGCTCTGGAGCAAAACTGTGTGCTGTGTACTGTTGAAAAACAACTTTTTCAATCAATTTGCTTAAAAAAGGAAGGTTTGATATTGGCCTGTTCATTACGGTTGTGTCCAAGTTATGCTTTTTTAGGAGTGGTTTAATTACTGCAGTTTTCAGGGCCTGTGGAAATACACCCGATTGAAGAGAGTTGTTTACTATGTGTAGTATATCTGAGGCCAAACAGGGAAAAACTGTTTTGAAAAATCCTGTGTGAATAATATCAAGGCTACAGGAGGAGGATTTCAGATGTTGAATAATGTCTTCCAGGTCTTTAGCATGTATCAGACGGAATTGTGACATGATGTCTGAATTGGCTTTAGGTGGACACAGGGACAAAACATTGACTGTACCTGAAGCGGAGGTCATTATCACAGATGTCTGTGCTTTCGCTCACATTAAACATGGGAGAGGTGCCAGAGGCCTGTGTGTGTGTGTGTGTGTGTGTGTGTGTGTGTGTGTGTGTGTGTGTGTGTGTGTGTGTGTGTGTGTGTGTGTGGTGTGTGTGTGTGTGTGTGTGTGTGTGTGTGTGTGTGTGAGCAAGCGAGCGAGCGTGTGAGTGTGTGTGTGTGTGTGTGTGTGTGTGTGTGTGTGAGCGAGCGAGCGAGCGTGTGTGTGTGTGTGTGTGTGTGTGTGAGCGAGCGAGCGAGTGAGCGTGTGTGTGTGTGTGTGTGTGTGTGTGTGTGTGTGTGTGGGGGGGAGGGGGCAGTCTGTTGCAGAGAGACACTATCTGCTGTCACTGGAAAATGGCTTTTTAACCCTCCTGTTATATTCGTTTTTTGTAACAGCAATAATATCCGTGGGTCAATTTGACCCAGTGCATGTTTAATTATCCAAAAATGGTCAGAAGCCCCAAAATCCAGATTATTTTGTTTACATAGTTTGTACCTTTTATTACTATCAATGAAATCAATATTTAGTGCAATTGTGTTATTCACCCCTCACAGATCATGATTCCATTAGAATAAGTCATTCGTTTTTCTCAAAACATATACATTCAAACACATTTTTCTATTTTCTTTTTTACATTGGAAAAACCTTGATATAAAATACATTCGTTTTGCATAACATAACATTTTTTAAATTAATTTTAAAATGTTCCAACTTTTTTTTACAATTGGTTGATGTTGATAAATAGAGACGAGACACCTCTTCTGTTCAGGGTCAAATTGACCCGTTCACTTAGAATCAAGCCAAATGAGTCACAAGGATTTGTATTGAAAGTATTTTATTATAATTACAGCAATTACAGCAATTAAGAGAGTGTGTGTGTGTGTGTGTGTGTGTGTGTGTGTGTGTGTGTGTGTGGTGTCTACACAGCACAGGAGGGACATTTCGGGACAATCTGTTCTGTTCTTTCGTACAGTTCCAACCATTGTTAGCTTTCTCTTCAGGAGCTCCTGACCCAGGTTGTAGGACGTGAATAAATTGTTTATGTTGTGACCCCTGAGACCCTGTGCCATGTCGAGCACAACCCTCATGCCCTGATTCCTCTCTGGGGCTCCTCCAACTGGCTTTCCAGTGTAAACCTGCAGCTTTAGTGCTTAGCTGGAGTTTGCATGGGAGTTTTCCCATACACACGTCTCCCTTCCAGATTGGTCATATCCAGAACGATCTTCAGCACTGTGTTCGAAATGACCAGCTCAAAAGCAGACTTGATGTCTGTGACACGAGAGACTGCCATCCTGGTGGACCCTGGCACTGCCTTCATTGTGTTTGCTGCCGATAGTGTTGCCTGGCGTCCATTAGGGGACGAGGACCACTGAATTTCACCATTTTTGGACATGAACGTCTCATCTGGGCGAATATCAGTTTCCTCATCTGATTGATCATAATCTTCATCGTTTACCTCAAGGTAGTCTTCATCCTCGGAAACGTTCTCCTCTATCTCGCTGTCGTGATCCTCCTCAAGGATGTATTCCATATAGCCCAGGGCTGTCCTCTCTTCACTGGCGTTGCTAGTATTGTGAGTATACTGTACGTTAAGTGCAGAGTATAATGTATCCCAGTGTGGGAGGAGCTTACCCATTACACATTTGAGACTTGAACCCTCTGACCCCCACTTTCACTAACAAGTGCGGTGTGTATTTGTGTGTATTTTGGGTGTTTGTGTGAGAGTAAAAAATAACAATGTATCACTTTTGAACCCTCTGACCCCTTCTAGCCTCCACTTTCACTGCCAGATGCAGGGTGTCTGTCTGTCTGTCTGTCTTTTTGTGTGTGGAAAATTACGATATGTATATACAGTGGGGCAAAAAAGTATTTAGTCAGCCACCAATTGTGCAAGTTCTCCCACTTAAAAAGATGAGAGAGGCCTGTAATTTTCATCCTAGGTATACCTCAACTATGAGAGACAGAATGAGGGGAAAGAATCCAGAAAATCACATTGTCTGATTTTTAAAGAATTTATTTGCAAATTATGATGGAAAATAAGTATTTGGTCAATAACAAAAGTTCATCTCAATACTTTGTTATATACCCTTTGTTGGCAATGACAAAGGGTATATAACAGAGGTCAAACGTTTTCTGTAAGTCTTCACAAGGTTTTCACACACTGTTGCTGGTATTTTGGCCCATTCCTCCATGCAGATCTCCTCTAGAGCAGTGATGTTTTGGGGCTGTCGCTGGGCAACACGGACTTTCAACTCCCTCCAAAGATTTTCTATGGGGTTGAGATCTGGAGACTGGCTAGGCCACACCAGGACCTTGAAATGCTTCTTACGAAGCCACTCCTTCATTGCCCGGGTGGTGTGTTTGGGATCATTGTCATGCTGAAAGACCCAGCCACGTTTCATCTTCAATGCCCTTGCTGATGGAAGGAGGTTGTCACTCAAAATCTCACGATACATGGCCCCATTCATTCTTTTCTTTACACGGATCAGTCGTCCTGGTCCCTTTGCAGAAAAACAGCCCCAAAGCATGATGTTTCCACCCCCATGTTTCACAGTAGCTATGGTGTTCTTTGGATGCAACTCAGCATTCTTTCTCCTCCAAACACGTCTAGTTGAGTTTTTACCAAAAAGTTCTATTTTGGTTTCATCTGACCATATGACATTCTCCCAATCCTCTTCTGGATCATCTAATGCTCTCTAGCAAACTTCAGACGGGCCTGGACATGTACTGGCTTAAGCAGGGGGACACGTCTGGCACTGCAGGGTTTGAGTCCCTGGCGGCGTAGTGTGTTACTGATGGTAGCCTTTGTAACTTTGGTCCCAGCTCTCTGCAGGTCATTGACTCGGTCCCCCCGTGTGGTTCTGGGATTTTTGCTCACCATCATTTTGATCATTTTGACCCCACGGGGTGAGATCTTGCGTGGAGCCCCAGATCGAGGGAGATTATCAGTGGTCTTGTATGTCTTCCATTTTCTAATAATTGCTCCCACAGTTGATTTCTTCACACCAAGCTGCTTACCTATTGCAGATTCAGTCTTCCCAGCCTGGTGCAGGTCTATAATTGTGTTTCTGGTGTCCTTTGACAGCTCTTTGGTCTTGGCCATAGTGGAGTTTGGAGTGTGACTGTTTGAGGTTGTGGACAGGTGTCTTTTATACTGATAACGAGTTCAAACAGGTGCCATTAATACAGTTAACAAGTGGAGGACAGAGGAGGCTCTTAAAGAAGAAGTTACAGGTCTGTGAGAGCCAGAAATCTTGTTTGTTTGTAGGTGACCAAATACTTATTTTACAGAGGAATTTACCAATTAATTAATTACAAATCCTACAATGTGATTTTCTGGATTCTTTCCCCCCATTCTGTCTCTCATAGTTGAAGTGTACCTAGGATGAAAGTTACAGGCCTCTCTCATCTTTTTAAGTGGGAGAACTTGCACAATTGGTGGCTGACTAAATACTTTTTTGCCCCACTGTATATATACTGTATATCGCATTTGAACCCTCTGACCCCTTCTAGCCTCCACTTTCACTGGTGTGTGTGTGTGTGTGTGTGTGTGTGTGTGTGTGTGTATATTTCTGACCCCTTTTAGCCTCCACTTTCACTGCCGGGTCAGATTGACCCGAATACCATCTCTGTGATATAGACATGTAGGGGGGGTTCCAAATGCATGACATGAACCATTTTAATTTGACTAGTTTATTACACAAATTAAGGTAAGTAGAAGAAGTTTCATACAAAAAAAATACTTGAAAGTATTTTTCGTAGATTTTCAAACTTTGAAACGGGGCAATTTGACCCTGAATGTAACAGGAGGGTTGGCATCGTGGTATGATAAACAGTGGTTACATTTGACAGTTCATTATATTTCATTTAATAAAAAATAAACTGAAACATTTTGTATTTCATTGAAATTAAAATGAAAGATGATAGTTAGAAATCAGTGAGGAGAAATGGGTGAAACACAGAACAGAACATATGTCTGATGAATGTATGAGTATTAGTGATGTATCCGTTATCTGTTAACTACATCCTACATTAGATTTCTATTTGTCTTTCTTTCTCCCAAATCTTTGTCTATTTTGTAAATTCTTGTTTAATTTGTTCTTTTATTAGTTGTGTGTATTGTATTCTAGTCTTAGTATCCCAGTGTGTATTGTAACCATTTGTGTTGCATAATGCTAGTGTAGAAAAAGAAACATATCGCAGGAAGGAGAGATACTTCCCTCCCGGCATGTTGGCTCGATTTCTGTGTCGACTTCTCCTATTGGCTGCTTTGCTGAGGCTGTTGTAAATGTACTCCACCCTAATTCCACTTCCTCAAATCTGTCACCGCCCCCTCACACTCGCTGCAGCTCCCACCCACTGACGGATGCAAGTGTGTGTCATGCTCTCGAGGAGGAGGAGGAGGAGGAGGAGGAGGAGGAGGAGGAGGAGGAAGAGGAAGAGGAAGAGGAGGAGGAGACGTGGAAGGCTCTCCAATATTCTGCAAGTCACCTTTTGGAAACGTGCAATTTAAGTATTGACAGAAAGCTTTTGCAGCTTCCCTCTGATTGTTACTGACTGACTGAGCATGACCTCACTCTGCCTGAGTCACTGTGCTGATGTGTGTGTGTATTACTGGGTGTAGCACCTTAAACATGGAAGTGTGTGTACAGCTATCTGTGTATATGCACGTAAATATGAGTCTGTTATGATGTGCTTCACGCATCTAACACACGGTGGCCGAGAGATACAAACGACTTCACCAACTTGATGAAACGTGTGCAATGCTTACTAAAAAGCAGCGGCTCTACTCCATGATTGAACTTGTCATCTTATCCCTAAAGGAGCTGCCAGCCACCATCCGGAGAAAACCCATTTCAACCGCTCGTATTCGCAATCTCGTGTTTTCCGTCGTGACCCATCCTTCACAGATGAGGAACAAAGGTAGACTGAGAGATTGAACGTTTTGCCTTCTGTCTCAGATCTCTTTTTGGTGCGATGAAGCTACTGCTACTCTGATACTCCGGCCCATCTTACCCTCTTTGCTCTAAAGAAACAAGGCCCCGAGATACTTGGACTCCTTTACTTAGGGTAAGAACTCATTCGGAGTGGACAGTCCATCGGTTTATCTGCTGAGAACCATGGCCTCAGACAGGTCACAAACCGATGACTCCAACATCACCTTCAAAAAGCAGTCAATCCTTAGCCAATCAAACACACTCATATATTGTATATTTTTACATATATAATACAATACATATCTTATAAACTATAATATAATACCTATGTGTTTTTTGTTGTTCAAGCCACGAGTGCCTTTATTTAGGTGGCTACTCAGCTGCCTGTAAGAGAACCTTTCTGTCTTCTAAAAATGACCTCAAACACATGCTGTAAAGTTTTGTTCTTTAGTTCTCACTCTGTAATCTGATCACACTTGGATAATTATGTCTAGCTCAATTACTGCGCTATACAACGTCTTCTCTATACAAGAATGGCGACTGCCAAATTACAAATAAGAGCCAGATATTTGGTTTTATTATTCCTCTTTGTGATCCAGATGATAATTACATAGCATTTCGTCTTGTGTGAATAATAGTGTAATTGTGTGCTACTTATCCCAAACGGTCCATCCTGTTAGAATGAGCAGTCGTTGGGAGTTTGGCCAATCTGTCGAAGGGAAGCGAAATCACGACTTCATGATTTTTGAATTGCTAATCATGCAAAGAGGAGAACAAAAGTGTATTCATACCTCTCTTATGCAATCCCACTTAGTCCCATCGCCGCTAGCCGAGCTTCAGCTTTGACCTCCTGTGTCCTCCCATTATGTTCACTCCCACAGCAGATCACACCTCTGACAAAACATGGACAAACACGGCGCTGTAGCTACATGAAATAAAAAATCTCTGCAAGCGTCCAACTGAGTGAGAAATTAAAGAGACGTTCAAATATTCACCAGCCTTCGATACAACGCTGAATCACACGGAGAAATTAATTCGCTTTTACATTAATCAGCAGAGGACCCTTTCATGACAATATGCTCTGCAATATGAATTCAGAACAAATGTAAAAGACAAAATAATGAATGCCCTCTTGCCACTTGCAAGAACATGCAAATCATCCCTAGTGCAGCCAATTATGTTATTAAAGGCACTTATAAGATGATAATCTTACGACAAGGGATTTTAAAGAGGCCCTAGGCTGTTAATTTCAGGTTCATATCAGTATGTAGTGTCTCTACTTTAAAGAGTCCTCTCCTGCTGATGTTCAGGTGTATATCAGTACGTAGTGTCTCTACTTTAAAGAGTCCTCTCCTGCTGATGTTCAGGTGTATATCAGTACGTAGTGTCTCTACTTTAAAGAGTCCTCTCCTGCTGATGTTCAGGTGTATATCAGTATGTAGTGTCTCTACTTTAAAGAGTCCTCTCCTGCTGATGTTCAGGTGTATATCAGTATGTAGTGTCTCTACTTTAAAGAGTCCTCTCCTGCTGATGTTCAGGTGTATATCAGTACGTAGTGTCTCTACTTTAAAGAGTCCTCTCCTGCTGATGTTCAGGTGTATATCAGTATTTAGTGTCTCTACTTTAAAGAGTCCTCTCCTGCTGATGTTCAGGTGTATATCAGTATGTAGTGTCTCTACTTTAAAGAGTCCTCTCCTGCTGATGTTCAGGTGTATATCAGTATGTAGTGTCTCTACTTTAAAGAGTCCTCTCCTGCTGATTTTCAGGTTCATATCAGTACGTAGTGTCTCTACTTTAAAGAGTCCTCTCCTGCTGATGTTCAGGTGTATATCCGTATGTAGTGTCTCTACTTTAAAGAGTCCTCTCCTGCTGATGTTCAGGTGTATATCAGTATGTTGTGTCTCTACTTTAAAGAGTCCTCTCCTGCTGATGTTCAGGTGTATATCAGTATGTAGTGTCTCTACTTTAAAGAGTCCTCTCCTGCTGATGTTCAGGTGTATATCAGTATGTAGTGTCTCTACTTTAAAGAGTCCTCTCCTGCTGATGTTCAGGTGTATATCAGTATCTAGTGTCTCTACTTTAAAGAGTCCTCTCCTGCTGATTTTCAGGTTCATATCAGTACGTAGTGTCTCTACTTTAAAGAGTCCTCTCCTGCTGATGTTCAGGTGTATATCCGTATGTATTGTCTCTACTTGAAAGAGTCCTCTCCTGCTGATGTTCAGGTGTATATCAGTATGTAGTGTCTCTACTTTAAAGAGTCCTCTCCTGCTGATGTTCAGGTGTATATCAGTATGTAGTGTCTCTACTTTAAAGAGTCCTCTCCTGCTGATGTTCAGGTGTATATCAGTATGTAGTGTCTCTACTTAAAGAGTCCTCTCCTGCTGATGTTCAGGTGTATATCAGTATGTAGTGTCTCTACTTTAAAGAGTCCTCTCCTGCTGATGTTCAGGTGTATATCAGTATGTAGTGTCTCTACTTTAAAGAGTCCTCTCCTGCTGATGTTCAGGTGTATATCAGTATGTAGTGTCTCTACTTTAAAGAGTCCTTTCCTGCTGATGTTCAGGTGTTTATCAGTATGTAGTGTCTCTACTTTAAAGAGTCCTCTCCTGCTGATGTTCAGGTGTATATCAGTATGTAGTGTCTCTACTTTAAAGAGTCCTCTCCTGCTGATGTTCAGGTGTATATCAGTATGTAGTGTCTCTACATGTCTCCATGCTTTAATGCTCAACAAGCTCTTTATTTTTCTCATACTGTCTGTGCTGCAGCACTTCTTTTCACCCTCTGTCTGAAACCAGAGCCCAGTCTACTCTGATTGGTTAGCTGGCCAGCTCTGTTGTGATTGGTCAACCGTTAGAGATGTGCCGCCCCTTAGCCTATCACGTACAATGTGTTAAAGCGCTAGCCAATAGAAGATCGATTGTTTCATAGTGATGTCACTATGTTAGGGATGTGTGAGAGAGTGGGTGTTTCTCAATCTAGAGTAAAGCTGCTCCAGAGCCACTATTTCAAGTACTACGTCATCGAGTGCCGCCGAAGGACAGTTCCAATGTCTCGCATACTTGGAATTCTACCGAGCCCGGCGTACTTCGTAGCGAGAAATTTCGAGGCTGCACATGTGTAGACTCTGCGGTCTTAAAATCCCCACAATGCTTTGCGCACGGACCAATTTCCCCAAATCTCTGCCGGAAAATGTAAGGCGGGGCCTCTCATATATAACGCACACTTGCACACTTGCTCGCCTGTTCCACTCTTCGTTTTCCGAATGCCAGGAAGGATGGTTGCCTCGCTTCTGAAGCAAGACGCTCGGAAGACATGTGCTACCAAGCAAGCGTCCTCGACATTGAGAAACACCCACAAACTCCCTCTGGAAGGAACACAGGGATTTGAACCTTTACACTAAAACCTATATAGCACACGGCAGGGAAGGCAAACCCCCTGTCTCTTTGACATCGATACACCAGCATCTGAAGAGTTAAACAGCTTGTTAGTCGTTCTCAGGACAAAACTAGAAAGAAAAACACAAAGGCTTAAATGCTTTTATAAAGCACCGACCCTTTTAAAGGTGTCTTGAAAATGTGCAAGTCTTCAATGTCTGTGTGAGAGAATGAAAAGGAAGCCGCTTCTAGAAGGTCACGGGGTTCACGCTCACATCTGGGCGAGTGTTTGGCATCTGGGAGAGAAAGAGTTAATAATGAAAGAGAAATATAGTGGATCGATTAGAAGGTAACTTTTAAATACCATTTGATTCAAGCTTTTAATATATTAAGGGGAAATCAATCTATAGAGTTTTAGAAGCTTAGACAGGGAGGTGCAGAGACGTTTACGGGTGATTTTAGGAGATTTTCGGTATCAACCTGAATAGTGAAAACATTTGA
The DNA here is from genome assembly GCA_902827135.1 of Harpagifer antarcticus. Classification (NCBI taxonomy): domain Eukaryota; kingdom Metazoa; phylum Chordata; class Actinopteri; order Perciformes; family Harpagiferidae; genus Harpagifer; species Harpagifer antarcticus. Next base: position 4,577,395 of record CADEHL010000266.1, read on the forward strand.
ACCACTTTTAAGAATAACTAAATAACTGAAATGACACACTTTGAATTTGAAACTTAGCATAAAAGCTCAAGTCCAAAGTACCCGGGTGAATTTGCAAATGCCCTTTTATTGGCCCCTGCTATAGCTGCTTTTGTTTTGGGAAATGCTCTGTGAAGTGTACACAACTGAATCAATTATTCAAAGAACCAAATGATGCTAATATTCTGCATTGTTGTGTTCACCTTTGCTGCTGTGTAACACTCTGCTCTAATAATACTACTCATTACAAGCTGTATGCTGGGGTCCTTTATTTTGAGGCGTGATAGACTCTGGGCCTTTCTCATTTCTCTACTCTCTGATGGCGTTTGACGCAGTGGAGTAGTATGTTGGGATCAGGGGGGCACAGGTTCAAACCCCAGTGCAGTCAGCATGTCATTGTGTCCCTGAGACACTTCACCCCAAATTGCTTCTGTGGGGATTGTCCACAGTATTGAGTATGTGAGTCGCTTTGGATAAAAGCGTCTAACAAGTAATGTAGTGATTGTGTTACGTTATGAGAGTGCTCTCATACTTGTTTGATTCTGAAATTGTATATATTTATATAAATATATATGTGTGTGTGTGTGTGTGTGTGTCCGCATCTGTAGCCTGTTATTGTCTCATTATACCGCACTGTGAATGAATCAAAGTAAATATATAAGTCGTCATGAACACATCTGTCCATCAGACAGAGGGCTGCTGTGCCTCCTGTCATCATTAATGGACGTCTCTTTAAAATGAACGCTCAGAGGAGAGGAGTTCTCATTTCTCTAACCGCCTGTTGCTTCCCCTCCTCTCTCCTCGGTTCTCCTCCTTGGCTCCTCCACTCGCATCTCCTGTTGGCGGGACTAATCTCGAGGATAGGAGTCAAGGAGGGGAAATAGAGAATTGAATTGATTTATTAGACCCACCTTAAATTGCCTTGGTGTTGTTTAATGTGGGCACAGTGAATGAGTGAGTGAAGCTTTATGAACATTAAAAAATGGAGACATATCCCAGTAGAGACACTACATACTGATATGAATCTGAAAATAAGCGTAGTATGTCCTTTAAGTTTACGTCATTTTATCCTTAAGTACATTTTTATATTTGTCTACTTTTAGGAGTTCTTTTAGGGAATGAATTTGCTTAAAAGTTTAATTGCTTTCCTTATTAGGGTTTCATCATCTTGCCAAATTGGCTTTTTGTTTCTTGGAGTTTTCTCTCGTTTGTAAACAAGGTCTCGACCCAAATGTATTCGTACCAAAAATAAGATGACTATATATACCAAATCATTTGATAGTCCAACACACAGGGATGCTCCTCTGCAGTCAGCTCTTTGAGGCTTATGAAAGATTGACATGAATGCAGCAAAATACCAACAAATCTAAAGTGCTCCTGTGGGCATTGTCCACAGCACTGAATGTATGCAAGTAGCTTTGGATAAAAGCGTCTAAAACCTCAATCAGGAATCTGTGGAAGGACTTCAAAATGCACTCAAGTCTCCATGCAACGCGACAGTTTGGACAACAGGACGAGTGTTCAGAAACCCGACAGACCAATTCCACAAACACTCAAAGCTCAAATTGCTTTCCAAAAAGGTGCTTCAGCTACAGCAGGACGTGAGAATACGTAAGCCACCAGTTATAAATATATATTTAATGTAAACCACTTTTAGTTGGAGCTGCAACGATTTGTAAATGTACTGAAATGATAAAAGCGTTGTTCTAGTCTTCTGCGAGCCAAAGCACCTTAGACCGCTCAATATGGAGCTAAAATACCTTTTCATGAATAAAATGTGTTTTTTCAGAGTCTTAAACATTGACGTTTCCTGCTTCGTTCTCATATTAAAAGTAAATAGTTTGTTTTTAATCATTGTTCCAACCATTAATCAAGAAACTAATTGGCAGATCAATTGATAAAATAGTAACGTGCAGCCCTATTTATTGACAATACATTACATTTCTGTGGATCCGTGTTGAAAAGCCTTGATACATCCACCACTAAATCTGGCATTGCAAATAATTAATTCCTTGTGCAACTGGTCTTCCATGTTTGTCGAAGGTTGATGCATTTTATAATCCATCATATTTCTTATGCTCCCATCTGTGCAAGTGAGCCAATTCTGCTTTCCATTTGTGGAACTGCTTCTCCAGGCTTGGCACAGCAACAGTATCTCACTCTCATATTAAAATAGAAACATGAATAAGATTGCGTCATGGATTGTTTTAAAACCTTGAATATCTCAAAAATCGCCACGAAGGAGAAAAATCAGGCCAAATTGCAATTTTAGTGATTTATTTGTACAATAGGGATCGCAATGTACAAATACCCCAGCTCAGATGTAAAGGCAGGAACATAAGAGCATTTTTGTTTCCTTCTGCTTGACCTGAACATCCCTTGAATCTCACGAGAGCTTAGACTGATGGAAACAGATGCCAAGAAAATAACAAAAAGCTAAAATAATAAATAAAGCAGCTACAAATTAACATTTACAAGGCGGGAGGAGACCATCCCAACTTAGAGCGTTCAGCAAATTAAAAAAGGCAAAATATAAACTAAGAAATATCATGTCCCAGATTTAACTGACCAACCTTATGGCCTCAGTTTAAATAACATAAACAAAAAGATAAAGTGAACTCACAGTATACAGAAAGGCATATGGTGATATCTCTATCAGGTCCATGCACCTATGCCACTTACATTACTTACATTTACACACCATCCACAGACAATGTTGTGAGCTTTTACACACAAGACAGGACACTTTCAATCAAATCAAAAAGTTAAAGTGAAATTCCCTTTTCCACCCCTCCCCCATGTAAAACAAGATTAAACCGCAATGGAGATGAAAGTCCATTTCAAAAAGCAAGATCACTTTACATCCATTCAAATGTCCATTAGTGAATCACTAATGCAGCCAAATCAAAACGTTGTATAAAAATATAACAAAGACTGAAAACTGATGCACTCAAACAAAAATATATCTACACAGTCTCAAATGTGGGGTGAAGGGGAGGGGGTTCAAGAACTGCTCAAATTTCCATTTTCTTTCTGAGGGGATAAGAAGGAATGGATGCTCCACATGATCAAGTCTGAGTCGCGGCGCTTTTTCCCCGCTCTGCCACGGTGACAAAGTGAAATCCTCGGGTGCCGTCGGGACCCCTGGGCAGCCTCGTGACCCCCGGAGGAAGACCATCTGCGTTCTGCATCTTCCTCCCCATCATGGGACTCCCCACCGGACTGCTCTCCTGGGACGCCACTTGTTTACGCCTCTGAACCCACGGACTCCCCGAGGGTGTGAGGCTACTGTCCGACGAGTAATCCGCCCAGCGACGCCCCGCCTCAGGGCTCAGACGGCCCTCGCTGGCTAACGGAGACTTGTGGGGGGATTTCCTCTGAGCACAGGGGCTGGCACGGGGGCTCGACCAGGGGCTGTTTCGCGGAGAAATCACAGGACTGAGGTGATTGTTCTGCTGGAAGTTGACCCCTGCGGTGGTGGGGCTGAGCTTGTTGCAGGACTGGGACTTCCTGGCGAGGCGAGGGGACGTCGGGGTGCTTTCGGTTTCCGAGGAGCTGCATGCCGAGTCGTCTCCGTGATATTGGAGTTCACGAACTCTGCTGTTCAGCGAGCGACTTTTACGCATCCCTCCTTCCTCCCGAGGACGCTCTTTCGGGACCTTCTTCTTGGGAGGCTTGGTGCCGATCAGGACCACCTTCAACCTGTGAGAAGAATCAATATATCAACTGTTACTATGTGTTTTATTAGGTAATTTGTTTAGCCATATAATATGTTATGAAAGGATGTTTTTTATTAAATACAATTTTAAGCATCAGTTTGCACGTACTACTTTAAAGCAAAGAAGTGGAATTCTTTGCCGAATGAAGAAAATTGTTATGTTTAAGAAAATGTATAAAGAAACCAAATTAGACAGCATCAAGTTGATCGCTGGCAACTTCAACAAAATGAACATATTTGACCGTGATTTAATTGTAATACACGTTTCTAAATGATGCCGAAGTAACAACATACTGACACCGGTTAGTAAAAACCATAAATTAATGCTTTGACAAGTCCGCAGATAGACGGCAGGCGAAACACCTTTTAAAATGCGTGTTTCCTGAATGGAGATCGGCTAAGCTAACGTTATATATCCCCCGACCGTCCACACTCACAACAACGGCCTATCCAGACATAAATAAACCAGCGACTGTATTCTCCATGACACAGACAGTCTGTGGTTTGTACTTGTTTAACTTTTGTCTAGTTTCTGAACAGATATGAGGAGCTGTGAGCTCTGAGTGCTAACAGCTAACGGCTGATGTTGGTTTTGTGTTTCGCATTGAAGATGACCTCACGGCTCCGCCTACACTGCGTTACTATAGTTACTGCCCCAGTTCCTAAACTGTAATGGAAACGCAGCATAAAGTGAGCCTGGCCTAATAACTATACCGTACTAAGCCGTGCGAGGCCCTGCAGTGGAAAAGCGCCATTAGTGTACATGCTTTGTAAAGTCTACATGTTATGTTTTAAAATAACTGCCATGCCATAAACAAATAAATAAACTTGACGAGAAGCTTCCTGGATTCTTTTCGGCTACTCCTTCCTCAAATGATAGAAAACGCAACTAACCCCAGGGACCCGGTGCCTCCATCCTCGCACCCTACGGCTTCGTTGGCTTTCACTGCGGCTTCCACCTCCTCAAACTCCACAATGGCGCACTCCTCGACGGCGAGCTGCGTGTAGCGGCCGCTCAGACGCTTCAGGTCCGCCGGCAGTTCCTTCCCCGGCTTCAGGACTCTGACGGAGGCAATGGCGCCGTACGTGCCGAACTCTTTCAGCAACAGCTTCATCAGCTGCTCCTGCTGAGTGGCCGCTCCCTCGCTGACTCCGTTATCCTTTGTGAGCGATGCTAGCTCCGGCCACTTCTGCAGATCGCTCACCAGCAGCATGCGGCTCGGCAACGACTCGCTGGCAAAGACGGGCACTGCAGATTTACGCCGCACCTTCCGACCCTCCTCGTTCAGCTCGAGGATCTTCGAGTGTCTCAGAGCGTAAGCTGTCGTTCTCCAGTCACGAGTCAAATGCTTCACCTGCAAAGAGACAATACTCGTGTTACATGTAGTTTGAGAGGAACATCTGAAAACAATGGAGGTCACATGATGATCTCTACAACTGCTTGACACTTCAGGTAGATAGGGTTCAATTTGAGCCTGATAGAAATCATATAGAAACATCATAATAGCTGACATTTAACATCCATAAGGTAGCATTAGCTTCACAGCGAATATATCTGTTAAAAGTGTGTTAAAATGTGCGGCAATTTGTGAGCAAAAACTATGAATTTGAAACTAAAGTCGAGTGTCTCAGAGCATAAGCTGTCGTTCTCCAGTCACGAGAAGTGCTTCACCTGCAAAGAGACAACGCTCGTGTTATAGGGGAGAGGTGATGAGTAGTTTGAGAGGAACTTGGGGGACTTCTTGGAGGAATTAGATAATCTCCTCTCACACATCCCTGAAACTGGCCCTCCGGCTGTACTTCTCGGAGACTTCAACCTTCAGACAGGGAAGATAGACGAACTAACATATCTGTTAACTGCCTTTGCTTTCTCACTGTCTCCATCCCCACCAACTCATAAAGCTGGCAATGTCCTTGATCTCATTCTCAAGGAACTGCACTACTTCTAACCTCTCTGTAAACCCGCTCCACACATCCGATCACTTCTTCATTTCATTCTCTCTACCCCTTTCCAAACATAACGACCTAATCTCTTCTCATCCTGCACCTGTCCGCCGTAACCTTCGTTCCCTCTCCCCCTCTACCTTTGCACTCTCCAAGAACTTGGAGTTTCAGGCTCTGCACTTTCCCTCATCACCTCATACCTCAAAGACCGCACCTCCAGGGTTACTTGGAGAGGGTCGGAGTCCGACCCTTGTCAATTAACTACAGGGGTCCCTCAGGGCTCTGTTCTTGGTCCCCTCCTCTTCTCCTTGTACACAAACTCGCTCAGATCTGTCATTAGCCCGCATGGTTTTTCATACCACTGCTACGCTGACGACACCCAATCAATTCTGTCCTTTCCCCGCTCAGAGACCCAGGTCGTCGCACGCATCTCTGCTTGTCTAGCTGACATCTCTCAGTGGATGTCTGCTCATCACCTCAAGCTCAGCCTTGACAAGACTGAATTGCTTTTCCTTCCGGGAAAAAATTGTCCCACTCTTGACCTAACAATCAACATCGGCACCTCTGTTGTTTCCCCGACTCAGACTGCAAGGAATCTAGGTGTGATCCTAGATAACAACCTGTCCTTCACTGCAAACATCGCTGCTACAACCCGTTGCTGCAGATACACGCTTTACAACATCAGGAGGATACGTCCCCAGCTGACCCAGAAAGCGACGCAGGTTCTAGTCCAGGCTCTCGTCATCTCACGCCTAGACTACTGCAACTCTCTCCTGGCTGGTCTACCTGCATGTGCCATCTGACCTCTGCAGCTCATCCAGAATGCAGCGGCTCGTCTGGTCTTCAACCTTCCTAAATTCTCCCACACCACGCCGCTCCTCCGCTCCCTCCACTGGTTTCCGGTAACTGCTAGAATCCACTTCAAGACAATGGTACTTGCGTACCATGCTGCGAATGGATCTGGCCCTTCCTACATCCAGGACATGGTTAAACCGTACACCCCAGCACGTGCACTCCGCATCAACCAAACGGCTCGCTGCACACTCGCTGCCAAGGGGACCCAAGTTCCCATCAGCAAAAACACGTGGGTATGCTATCCTGGCTCCAAAATGGTGGAATGAGCTCCCCATTGACATCAGGACAGCAGATAGCTTACACACCTTCCGGCGCAGACTGAAAACTCATCTCTTTCGACTCCACTTCGAGCAATAGAACTATTAACAAAGCACTTCTGTACAAGGACTGGCTTACCTAAAGCCAGTTGAGTAGCACTTGAAATGTTTTTGCTCTATGAAACCTGATGTACTTATATGATTGTTTTCTTCAAGGTTGTGTCTTCCTGGTCGAATGTACTTATTGAGATCACATGGAGGCGTGTGGCGCAGTGGTTTGTGCATCGGTGTTCGGATCAGGGGTCACAGGTTCAAACCCCACTGCAGTCAGCATGTCGTTGTGTCCCTGAGACACTTCACCCCAAATTGCTCCTGTGGGGATTGCCCACAGTATTGAGTATGTGAGTCGCTTTGGATAAAAGCGTCTAACAAGTTACATGTGATGTAATGATCCCTACAACTGCTTGACACTACAAGTGGTTAAACATTTGAGCCTGATAGACATCACATAGAAACTCCCCCAGGTCAGGTCTAACAGTAAGACTAATCTGTTTTGTATTAAAAGTTTTCTGAAAGGCAATGTTAAATATGCAAATTTCGTCAAATATGGCTAATTTGCAAATGTTTCAGTAACAGAAATCTATTAAATCAAGAAATACTGTCAACGGCTAAAAAGTTGTGTTTTTGGGGAACAACATGTTCTATAAATCAGGATATAAATGCATAAAGGCCTCCGTTATAACCTTCAGAATATAGATTGGAATAAAACTGGAAAGTAGTTTCAGACGGAGGGTGAAAAGAGGTGCTGCAGCACAGGCAGTATGAGAACAATAGAGCTTTTGAACGTTAAAGCATGGAGACATGAAGTAGAGACACTACATACTGATATGAACCTGAGAATGAGCATAAAAGGGCCCTTTAAGACAGGTTTCCTCAAGTTTTATGGTTATATTTGGAAATTACGCATTTTCTAATTTATTGTTGTAAAAGAAAAAGCCTCAAATGAATTGCCTGAAGCATCTCGAGTTATAGTATAAAGAAATCAATCACTGACGCCTTCCTGTCGGTCACACTTCCTGAATAAATATCTGGACCAAACATCCTGGTTTCACCTCCATCACTGTATCATCAGCTTGGATTTACATCACCGTGTCCTCAAGCCTCAAAGTGAATCATTGTTTACATTAAGAACGAGCGTGAGTGTTCGTGTTTGGACTTGGATCACTTGTGGCATTAACAGTTTTTTTTTTTACACAACAACCAAACAAGTCTTCATGCACAGGCCAGAGTAACAGCAGCTGTTGTGAATCATTGTGAGAAACAAATCTTTGCACCCCAAACACCTAGTCATGTTGACACTAGCAACAGCCAGTTGTTCAATTCATTTCCCATGACTCTGCACGTCATTGGGAATTACAAATAGCTATTTTAACACATCTTCTCAACCCTGCTTTAACTCCAATGTGTGCATTTTGATCTGCATGTGGCTACTGTGGCTGGACATTATATTCAGTCAGAAATCAGCACATTAATGTGAAACATAATATATAATTACTGAATGTCCACGTGAAGTCGCCTCCCCCTCAGTTGATTGATATAATTGGGCCGCCTATGGCCTCACACACATACAGGACTGTCTCAGAAAATTAGAATATTGTGATAAAGTTCTTTATTTTCTGTAATGCAATTAAAAAACAAAAATGTCATACATTCTGGATTCATTACAAATCAACTGAAATATTGCAAGCCTTTTATTATTTTAATATTGCTGATTATGGCATACAGCTTAAGAAAACTCAAATATCCTATCTCTAAATATTAGAATATCATGAAAAAGTATACTAGTAGGGTGTTCAACGAATCACTTGAATCGTCTAATTAACTCGAAACACCTGCAAGGGTTTCCTGAGCCTTGAAAAACACTCAGCTTGGTTCAGTAAACTAAATCACAAGTATGGGGAAGACTGCTGATCTGACTGCTGTCCAGAGGACCGTCATTGACACCCTCCATCAGGAGGGTAAGACACAAAAAGAAATTTCTCAAAGAGCAAGCTGTTCACAGAGTGCAGTTTCAAAGCACATCCACAAAAAGTCTGTTGGAAGGGGGAAATGTGGCAGGAAACGCTGCACAACCAAGAGAGATGACCGCAGCCTTAACAGCATTGTGAAGAAGAGTCGCTTCCAGAATTTGGGGGAGCTTCAAAGACAGTGGACTGAAGCTGGAGTCCAGGTATCAAAAGTCACTGTTCACAGACGTGTCCGGGAAATGGGCTACAATAGCCGTATTCCCATGGTCAAGCCACTTCTGAACTCAAGACAACGGAAGAGGCGTCTGACTTGGGCTAAGGAAAAGAAGCACTGGACAGTTGCACAGTGGTCCAAAGTCCTCTTTTCAGACGAAAGCAAGTTTTGTATTTCATTTGGAAGTCAAGGCGCCAGAGTCTGGAGAAAGGCTGGAGAGGAGCAAAATCCAAGTTGCTTGAAATCCAGTGTGAAGTTCCCACAGTCAGCGATGGTTTGGGGAGCCATGTCAGCTGCTGGTGTTGGTCCACTGTGTTTCATCAAGCCCAGAGTAAATGCAGCTGTGTACCAAGAGATTTTAGAGCACTACATGCTTCCGTCTGCTGAAAAGCTCTATGGAGATGAGGAATTAATTTTCCAGCATGATCTGGCACCTGCCCACAGTGCCAAAACCACCAGTAACTGGTGTACTGACCATGGCATTACTGTCCTCGATTGGCCTGCAAATTCCCCTGACCTGAACCCCATAGAGAATATGTGGGGTATTGTGAAGAAGAAGCTGAAAGACACCAGACCCAACAATGCTAATGAGCTAAAGGCCGCTATTGAAGCATCCTGGGCATCCATAACACCTCAGCAATGCCACAGGCTGATTGCCTCCATGCCACGCCGCATTGATGCAGTAATCCGTGCAAAAGGATTCCCAACCAAGTACTGAGTGCATTAATGGACATTTTCAAATGTTTGATTGTGTTTTGCTGTTATAAATCTTTTTTTTTACTTGGTCTGAGGAACTATTCTAATTTTTTGAGATAGGATTTTTGAGTTTTCTTAAGCTGTATGCCATAATCAGCAATATTAAAATAATAAAAGGCTTGCAATATTTCAGTTGATTTGTAATGAATCCAGAATGTATGACATTTTTGTTTTTTTAATTGCATTACAGAAAATAAAGAACTTTATCACAATATTCAAATTTTCTGAGACAGTCCTGTATACAGCAGGAGGGGTGAACACTATTCCCAAAAATACAAAGGCTGTGTTATTTCCAGCAAAATCAGGACAAAGCTTTAAAGGTCCCATGTCGTGGCCATTTTACTGATCATAATTCCGTTGTTGAGGTCTACTGGAATAGATTTAAATTGTGCAAGTTTCCAAATTCACATTGGTTTCTCATACAGCATCTCTGTACAGTATGTGTATTCACTCTCTGTCCTACACGGCTTGTTGGAGCTCCAACGAGGCGTTCTGGGGCAGCACAGACCGGTCTTTTCTGTGTTAGAGTTTTACTCGCTACAGGGTGTACTTTGAGGGTTTGTGACTCTGCAGACCGTTTACATGCAGAAAAAACTTCATAACTCACAAGGGGACGGGTAATAACCAGAAGAGCATGACATGGGACCTTTAGAGGTCACCTATTATGCAAAATTCACTTCTTCATGGATCTTCTACATCAACATGTGTCCCCTCTTCCTCATGTCTCCTCTACATCAACATGTGTCCCCTCTTCTTCATGTCTCCTCTACATCAACATGTGTCCCCTCTTCTTCATGTCTCCTCTACATCAACATGTGTCCCCTCTTCTTCATGTCTCTTCTACGTCAACATGTGTCCCCTCTTCTTCATGTCTCTTCTACATCAACATGTGTCCCCTCTTCTCCATGTCTCTTCTACATCAACATGTGTCCCCTCTTCTTCATGTCGTCCCCTCTTCTCCATGTCTCTTCTACATCAACATGTGTCCCCTCTTCTTCATGTCTCTTCTACATCAACATGTGTCCCCTCTTCTTCATGTCTCTTCTACATCAACATGTGTCCCCTCTTCCTCATGTCTCCTCTACATCAACATGTGTCCCCTCTTCTTCATGTCTCTTCTACGTCAACATGTGTCCCCTCTTCTTCATGTCTCTTCTACATCAACATATGTCCCCTCTTCTCCATGTCTCTTCTACATCAACATGTGTCCCCTCTGTGGAAAGAGACTCTGAAAGTTTCAGGAACAAAGATTCTCTTTCTTTTTGATCCATTTCTATAAAACCTGTCTGAAAATGAGCTGATCAGATTTTGGCCACTTTATGATGTCATAACGATGTTTTGGCTTGAGTAACCATTAGCCAATCAGCAACCAAGGTAACACCCACCCACACTTCAGAGACATGTTCTGTATATATCTGAGACCTATAATATATTGATTAAAAACAGTGTAATAGGAGACCTTTAAAATACCACCCCCCACCACACACTATCCAAGTGTTTGAGCTATGGTTACCTTTTTGAAGGAAGTGAGCAGCTTGACGCTCACGAAGCCCAGTTTGTTACGCCGGACGTGTTTCAGCAGGAAGGCGTCGTGCTCCAGGTTCTCATCCGACAGGTAGTATTCGATCTGAGTCACAAGCTTCTGGATCAGCGCCGAGTCTGGGGGCTGCCAGCTGTCCTCCTCCAGCTCCCCCCCGCTGGTCCCTGCACCGCTGTGTGACGACAACATGGTAATCAAAGTTCATTTATAAAGCCCAATATCACACATTTTAACATTCGTCTCACGGGGGGGGGGGGATTTCAGTTTGTACAGAATATGAGTCATGGTCAATCAAAGTTCATTTATAAAGCCAATATCACATATTTTACATTTCTCTAAAGGGGGATTTCAGTGTGAACAGAATACGAGTCATGGTCAGCTCTTCATGTTGTATCAATAAAACATTGGAATGCTTTACATTAAAAGTAATATCATGCATTTCTGTTGCACTTCATCTTAATGCTCTTAATGTAGTAACACACTTTGAACTGACATGTATTATATAAAAGAAACTTGCTATAGAGCTGCAAAGATAAGTCAACACATTGATTATCACTAAATGTGTTTCATACTTTTAAAAATGGCAGAAAAGGAGGTTTTTAGCCACACAAGATTTAATTTCTCCGTTTCAAAAATGTTTAAAACCAATATCTTCTTGCAACAGCGTTTTGAAATGCTTTCTGTTCTTTAGGACACAAGGGACTATTTTCGCTTTTTAAAGTTAATTATATTTTAAGAAAAACACAGTTTGATAAAGAGCTGCATCACAGAAACGACAAGGAGCACAATCCTGGATCTGTGAACTCGTATCAAAAGATGAGCACACACAGTCAACATGTCGATGTATCCTTGGGCAAGATACTTGACCCGGAGTTGCTCCCGATGGCCAACGGTGTGTGAATGTTAGTTCTTAGAGTACGGTGCACTGCTCTGTATGAATGGGTGTGAATGGGTGGGTGACATGTAGTATGTAAAGCGCTTTGAGGGGTCTTAAAGACTGGATACAGCGCTATATAAGTACAGTCCATTAACCATTTACATACACAAATGTTTAATATGGAAGACATTCAAAAAATCCCATGTAAGGGTCTTTCCTTAAAGATATTGCTCAATGTATTTTATCAAGTGCTTTTAGAGGTGCTAAAATACAAAGTATATATTTAAAAACAAGCCAATTATTACTTTCATAAAGTACGCGAATTCAAGACTTTAAACCAAGAACACAATTACGAGATATAATCTATGTTTACTATCCGTGTTTCTTCTTTATTCTGCTCCTGCTATGACTCCTGAATTTCAACCAGGATCAATTAAGGTCCATCTTATCGTATGTTCACATATGGGTTAAAACCCAATAAGCCAGAGTTTGTGACTTAATAGAAAAAATACATAATTTTGGCCTTTGAGAATATATGATGGCATTTTTCACTATATTCGGACATTAATAAACTAAACGACGAATGGAGAAAATAATCAATGACGGAAACAATGTGAGGTTGCAGCGCTGCTCTCTAACTGTTGCACTTTCGTTAACACAGTAAGCCTGAGGATTTGGCATAAATGCTTCCTCATCCTACATTTCCCAAGCTGCGTCTCCCCCAGACCTCAAACTGCCATGCCCTCTCCATCTGAAGGGTGCCGAGTCACAGGCTCTCCCTCCCACTCAGAGTATGGTGGAATCACCAAGACAACGTCACGCAAATCTACACGAAAAACTGGTACCAGAGCTGCACAGCTGAAGCTTTCAGGGCTCAATGAGATCTCAGTGAGGCGCCTGTGTGAAGCTGCGAGGAAGGTAGCTTTGTTGCAGATTACAGTGAGGGTCTGAATGCATTTTCGTGGATGACTCATCACGTCCTCCCCTCCCTCCCGCGCACACCCTCAGTCAACAGCTCTCCAGCCTGACCTACCGCACAGCAAGCTGCAGGACTTCAGATATACAGACGAGGCTTTTAGAGAGAATACCTTCCCTGTCAATACCTCATTCTAATATTTCAATTGAAGAAAATGCAGCAGAGATATGCTGGTAATTAACTTCCGAGTGAGTACTGCAGAGGAGTCTCTGGAGGAATGTAGCAGGAATATTAACAGCAACATGCTGACTGTGCACTTTTCTTTATCGAGTACATGCTCCCTGATTTGTTTTAATAAATGCTAGAGCATGCACACAAACTGAGGAGAGACAAAAGAATATTTGATATAAGTCATCTCCCTTTTTGAGAGTAATGTACAAGATTCTTGGAACAATGTTTGGAGACAAATAAACATTTTTTTTTAAGTTGTTGAACATTTTGCTTTGATGATTTAAAAAAAAGGTGGGTTTTCCAGATATGATTACATGTATGCTTAAGATGTACGATTGTGTGTGACTCAAATCTAAAGACGGATATAACAATACAAGCTAAGATAAAGAAGGATATCTGCATAAAAACAGATTGAACTTATCTGATTGGAATCAAACCCTTGCTTCCTCTCAGATGTTTAATGATCTTTGAATGCCTCCTGTGTATCCGGTGCTGCAGCAGCTCTTTAAGTCACAGCAACATTAAGGTGTGACCTGCAGGCTTGCGATGGACGGAGAGATTTATTCTCCCCGCTGGCCTTTCTGTCACTGACTCACTCTTTGCGCACGCAGTCAGAGTATAGGAAACTTATAGGCTGGAGGATAAAAATAGCCGGCCATGATGCAGGGGAATTGGATTAAAGTGAAGGTGCAATCCTTTGTCTCTCAGGTGCCTACAGGTGGTTACACACTCCCAACCGGGGTGATAATAACAGCCCTCAGGCATTTCTGTGAGGATGTACACACCCAATTGTGGTCATGTATTGCCCTAGTTACCCATTGTAGTGTTTCTTTGTTACACCGGTCATGATTATAGTTATTTGTGCGGCTTCTTTCTACATTACTGGCATTCTTCCAGGGAAAAAGCCCAAATGTACCCACGCTGCATCGGCAGGGCGAATACATTATCAAATCTGACTCAGATGAAATGCTTAGGATGCATAACCATCGACTCAACTCACCCTGTCACCTCACTGAACCCACTCTGCCTTTATTTGAGGTACTTTACTCACATAACATAACACCTTTGAGAAATAAGGAAGTTAAAGAGTGTCAAAGACAGGAAAATTGTTTATTTTTAGCCAAATGAGATGATTTTTACTTTTGCCGAATGTACATGTTGGAAGAATGAAGGAATTCTGATTCTTGTTTAGAGCAGAAGCTCAAAGCAGGTTTGTCTTGTCTTTGTTGAACCCAGTCTGCCTTTGTTTGACGGACTGTACTCACATTTATATACCTAACACTTTTGTTAAATATGGAAGTAAAAATGTGTTAAAAGCAGAAGAAGAGTTTCATTTTGACCAAACGAGATTATTGACCTAAATGTACCTTTATTGTTCTTACCCAGTGGTGTAAAGTAATGTTGTTCAACTAGTGTACAATTTTGAGATACTAATACTTTACATGAGTATATACATTTTGTGCTAATTCATACCTCTACCCCACTAAAATCCAGAGGTTAATCGTGTACTTTTACTCCACAACATTTATCTGTATTACTTTGCAGATTTGGATTAATGATATTAAACATAAGCAACACTTAATAAATAAAGCCTACCTTATACAAAGGAATTATAATGAGCTCTACCTTTACCAACTGTGATAAACACATTAATGCATCAATAATTATAATCAAAACATATGATATATAATTATTAGAACATTGGCCAATCTACATAATGAGTACTTTTAGGTACTTTAAGTATATGTTGATGCTAATACTTTTACTGAGTAACATTCGCAATGCAGGACTTTTACTTAGAATTCCTACAATGTGGTATTTCTAATTTTACTTAAGAACAAGATCTGAGTAGGCCTAATTCCCAAGTGTGTCAACGCCAGGAAAACGGTTTCCTATTAACCAATTGAGATAATTGACTTGTATTTAACCTCATTGCTGTTACTGCTGTTACCCCAAGCGTCCCTGACTAACACAACTCAAAGTAGAGACTCAAACCTGGATTTGTCATGTCTCCCGTACTCGTCCTCACTACAGCTGCCCCCGAGGAAGTCAATAATGCTCGGGGACACCTCCACCGGCTCCTCGTCCTCCTCCGCCGCCTGGATGGCCACTGTGATCGTCACCGTCCCCATCTCCTGAGAGTGCTGATCCACGGTGATTACCTCATCGAAGCCGTGCTCCACTGACGCATCCAGGACGCACTGGTTCAGGATGGGGCTCTCCGTGGACCCGCTCATATTCCCGGAACAAGGCAAGGTGCCTCCAGAAGCAGCAGAAGCAGAAATGCCTCCCTGGAAACCTCTACTCTCGCTCGGCTCGAAGGCACACACAGGGTACGGGGCGCGTAAAGCTGCTCGACGCTTCTTCGGGCACCAGTGATGGCGGAGAAGGACCCAAGGGGCTCCGAAGACGCGCTCCACGGCTTGCCAAAGACCCCCGATCCAGGCCTGTGGAGCGGAGGGGCTTGAGGCAGAAGCCAGCGAGACGCAGCCTGCAGGAGCTGGAGACACCGAGCTGGAGCCTCCTTGGGCTTCTACCGCTGCTAGTGGTGCTACTTCCTCATATGTAAGAGGCTTACTGCCTTTGAAACGAGCTCTGGGATTGGGCTCCTCGCTCACACTGCCAGCCCACAAGCACACGCTGACACAAAGCCAAGAGGGAGGCAGCAGGAAGGAGAGGCAGCGCATGAAGGCGTTCACCAAGGCGTGCATATTATACCTCTTTCTCTTTTTTTCATAAGTAGATTTTTTTTTCCTCCCTTTTACACACACTGTGCTGTTGTATTCATCAGCGAGGATACGAGAGGCCGATTTACGTGGATCTAAGTAAGGGAGCACACATGGCGTTCATCTCTTAATTGGCAAACTGCCGTGTCAAGGACGACCCCTTTTCTCTAATGAGATAATAGGCTCTCAGCCGGGTGGCACGCGATGAGGCAAGTGCTGTTTTTTGTGCCGCGAGGAAACACACACATTAATACATTCCTATACATAGAGGCCAGAGCAGATATTGCAAATACTTAGGCGATCAGACATCCATATTATTTAGAGCTGACCCCGCCTACAAAGACACAAATCAATAATTTATGTATTTATTCCACATTATATATTAAATATTATTAATCTGTTCACATAAGAGCTACGACGATAAGTCACATATTAAATAAGACAAAGATAAGGTCATTTTCCATGCAACATGGTATAAAGAATTATGTTTTCAGCCACAATTATTGAGACATCCGGATTTTCTCTGTTTGATTTTTAAATGAATCTGAATATTTTTGGGTTGGGTCTAAATACATTTAAACTGAAATTGACATTATTTATTATTTTCTGACATTATAAAGGCCACATGATGAATAGATTATTCTAATAATTCGATAATGTCAATAATCATAAATGGCTTATTTAGTTATATGTTATATTTATATTTTCCTGGGAATGTTTCAGTAAACATTATTCTATTATTTAGTTATACTGAAAAGCTCTGAAATTATTATAAGAATATTGACACTAAAATATCATATTATAATCTCACATCAAAGTCAAAATTCCCAGACACAATACTGAGGACATGACCTTACTGTCCTCAATGATAACTGTTCATTGTATGATTCAGTCCTATGAGACGAATCGCTAAAATATAAGTAGAGTAAACATGATTATTGATTTGTCTCAGAGACCCACTGAGACATCCACACGCCAACATGCAGGATCATTTCCAGAACCACTGCTTTCATTGATGCAGATGTGAACATGTGTAGGTGTCCAGAGAGAGCATTAATATTACTACAGTCATCTGCTGTACATGAAGTCCATTTTCATAGCTGCTAGTTGGCCTCCATCCTAACAGCCGTGTAAATCACCCTGCATGAAATATCTGCACTCCTCCCCTAGCCGGGCTCACAGCTGGTGGGCAGTCTGACTCACTCTCTGCACCACATGCTACACAATGCTCCAGTTTGTGTACAATGCAAGAGGGGGGTGAGGAAGAGATTGGCAAAAAATGAGCCGAGGTTTCGTATTGAGGACTGATTTCTTTTGTCAGATGAAGCCACATTTTCCTCCAGCCGGGTCACTGCTTCCATCAACGAGGTTATGTTTTTCAGTTTGTCAGGGTTACGAGAAAAACTATTGGCCCCATTTTCATGAAACTTGGTGGAAGGGTGAAGCATTGACTATGGAGGAAGCTATTACATGTTGGAATGGATCAAGTAATTGGGCGGATACAGAAATACGTTTTACTTAGACAAGGTCATTCTCCAAATGCCACTTTCAACTGTTTCCAAAGCAAAACCATGTGTTTCCAAGATGTTCTAGTAACACGCCTTATTCTGCATTGTTTAATCGTGAACCCATTTCTACGAACAATCAATTTCCTGAACAGAATGAAGATGAAGCTGTTTGTGAAACTGTGAAACAAGGAAGTGAAGTCAGGACGGCGCTGGTAGCACCTGCTGATCACTTCCTATTTTTTCCACGCGTGACGTAGATGTCCCAGTTTGAAGAGATGGCCTCCTTTCAACCATCTGCCCACAATGCGTGCACAAGAAACCACAAACATGGCTTTTGAAAGGTCTCTTTCAGTATACAATACAAACTGTTATTCTCAACCAATCCAAAGAAGGGGAACTTCATGAACTCAGGATGTAATAACTTATTACGTTTATCTAGTTTGACTATAAGCTGGAAACTAAGTGCCTTTCTTAATCCCTGTCTGGGCAATGCTTTCTAACATGCACCATTTAATTCTTTCACAATTACCATTTTCCCGCTGCTATTGCATCACTATCTCAAAGAAACATCTCTCTTTGAATTGTCTCTCCTAAGGATTCTCCTGCAGAGGATGTGCCTTCCTTTGTACTTCCTTTCCATGTCCCTTACAGTATATGCTTTTCAGTAGTAGTTTTTTTTTAATGATTCCAGTCTTGGACCTTTGTAAACTAGTTTATTTAAATGAACCTCTCTTTACGAGAGTCTGATTTGATCCTATTGATACTATTAAGCTTAGATGAGTATTTCTCCATTCTGTGACCTTAAAGTCTAACTTTAAAATGTTCATACAACTTGTTTCTGTTTACTGTTTGACGGTACAGTCGGTGTCCAAGGAAGCGTATTTGCAGAAGATGAGTACAGACACATCCTATTAAGATATGTTCATTTCCTGTTTAGTACAAAGAGTATTCATTATACTATCTTTAAGACCAATCCTGCTACACTGCTACAGCAATGAACACTTTGGTCAATGAACAACTATTTCATAAATTGTGAGTATTAGTAATAGAGTAATTCATACTTCCCAGTGGACTTCAGTGATCCACTGGCTTTTCCTTTGGCATCACCGTGAGGTTGACATTTGGGATTTTGACTGAAATATCT
The DNA here is from genome assembly GCA_902827135.1 of Harpagifer antarcticus. Lineage (NCBI taxonomy): Eukaryota > Metazoa > Chordata > Actinopteri > Perciformes > Harpagiferidae > Harpagifer > Harpagifer antarcticus. The sequence goes on from CADEHL010000266.1 coordinate 4,596,126, forward strand.
TATAGTAACTTTTGGACAGTGTCCCTTGAAATGTGTTTTAAGTTTTCATTGTTCACATGCTAATGTTAGCATGCCAAACTATGGGAACAAGGTAAACATTACAGCTGCACATCAGCATGTTAGCTTTCTCGTTCTGAGCATGTTAGCTATAATTTAGTTTCAAGCATTACTGGGCCATAGTTCAGCCGCACAAAGCTGCTAGCATGACTGTTGACTCACTTCTCACTGCAAATACCACTAGCTTACCATGACATCTGTATTACAAACAGGTTTGAATGCAACAGATCCAGGTGCAGTTCATCAGCTCGTGCTGTTCCCTTTGACGTACTCATATAAGACCCACGATAGATTCCCATTGTTAAAACCTGCCCTACCACTTGCATAGCTGCAGTCATTGTTGTTTTTAGCGGGAGCTATAGCAACAGGGGAATCTGTTGACTCAATTTTGGCCGCAGTGTGAAGTTTCAACAAATCATTTTTGAATTCAGAAAGTTATTCTTGAAATGTATTTTAACTCACAGAAGCTCTCCGCTATTTCTATTTGTTTTTATATCGGACAGGGAAAGCTAATTTTGGGAAGAAACAGAGAACATCATCATAAAGGCAGGTCGTAGCTATAGCTATCAGTATTATTGTGTTTTTCATTTTTTTTAATATCAGGCTTCTTAAAGGTGGGGTAGGTAAGTTTGAGAAACCGGCTCGAGATACACTTTTTGTTATATTCCATGGAATGCTCTTAACATATCGATAGCAATGAATATCTGAAGTGCTTTGACAACAAATCCATAAAAAATCTCATCTGTGGAAGGCGTGGTTCTGTGAAAAGCACGACCAATCATCTGAGCCGGCTAAAGTAACTGGATGGCCTACCTGCCTGTCAGCCTTCCATCTGTGCACAAACTTATCTTGTGCTCTCATTGGTCATGTTCGTGTGTGTTGGAGGAGGGGCTCTGTAAGGAAGTGTATTTTCAAATTCTAGCGCACTCGAGCTGGTTTCTCCAAAATTACCTACCCCTATGTTTACCTTTGATTAATTCTGGGCTCTGTCAATTCTGTGTGAGATATAAGGGCGCTCACCTATTAAACAGCTATTCCAAATTTCATTTCAGTATACCTCCCTGTCTGAGGAATCAAACTATTGGATCATACAGTATCTGATCACACACACACACACACACACACACACACACACACACACACACACACACACACACACACACACACACACACACACACACACACACACACACACACACACACACACACACACACACACACACACACACACACACACACACACACACACACACACACACACACACACACACACAACATAACATGATTGGGCTGATTTTAGTCATGATTTCATCTTAACTTAAATTCATCTGTGATCCTGTCTAATATCTTTATTGATTTGAAGTCACTTAACAAGCATCAGCAGGGCACAAGAAGCTGTCAGAGGATTATTCTATCAGATGATGTTACAATAATGGCTTCCTACCTTTTGTCTTTGCAAATCTTGATATTATGTATACGATGGGACATGGCAGATGGAAAGGGTCATGGCAACCAGTCTGTTCCCCCCCTCCTGTCTGTTTCTTACTTCAATGTTTGAGCAATTTAGCTAGGAAATGGGGGATGGTTGTGAAGCTGTGAGCAAACGTTTGCAACCCCCATCTCGTGCAGCCATGGTGCTGTTTAGGCATTGTTGTGGCAGATATCTCAACAAGACTTTCTGTCATTTCAAATGTAACACACTTCCCAAATATCAGATGATAATAATCTTCAGCATGCACATGTGTTCTTAGATTTCTGAATTTCAACAAAAGACACACATTTTGCATTCAATTATATAAAACAAATACATTATGTAAACAAACACCTTTAATGTCCTTTTCTTGTGCTGCGTATAATATGTTGTCTGTAATCTCAACACAAATCCTTCTGAATAAATCATGTTATAAACAAGGTTCAGGTTATTTATTTGTACCGTAAGTAGATTTAGTTTGCGGAGAAAAAGACAAGGGATCCATCCTGACACTAAACACAAACACACATCTCTAATGAAAGGACTAGTAAATACAAAAGCATTTTAAAGGGAGTGGATGTCAGTGTAACAGTGAGCAATACCATTAAGCTGTACCTGAGTCTCTTAATATTTATTGTCACACTCAAAGCGCATTCTGGTTTCTTCTCATGTCTCCTGGTGTTGCAAAAAGAATGAAATAAAGCCGGGCATCTGTAACCCAGAGCTGTCTAATGTATTTCGCCCTCTGAGTGGCTTAAATCCTTTCAGTGGTTTCAGACAAACTGTAAGAGAAATGTTTCATAAATACACTGACAGGAAAAACCAGGCAGGAGTCATGCTGTGCTGCTGCCAACAAATCAGCACAGCTGCTGCAATTACACCTTGTTTCTTTCCATTTCCCGTGATAACAAATGGTATGTTTCTTTCTGACAGTCAACAGTAGGTATCAATTGTATTGTGCTGTATATCAGGCCGAATGTGAATAGTTTTCTGGAGTGCGTATGTCTGGTTTTAAGAAAAATTGACACCTGCTTCTACCCATCTCCCTTCTGACAGATAACCGACTCTATTACTAAGATAACACAATAAATACACACCATGGAGCAAGGCCAAATGAGATCCCAATAGAAGGTGAGAGATACAGGAATGACACCTTTTATTGGCTCTTTTTCTCTGTTTTCCTCTCGTGCATTATAGATCTAAAGACATAACTGCACATATATTTATACACAACTTACATTTATATTGTATTGCTTCCAATATGGCCTGTCATACAAACTGTTGATGATCAACTCCCATATTATTTGTCAGCTTGTGCTTCGTGAATAGATTTTGACAGGCAGTGTGTGGGATGTCCTCTTTGATGAATCTGGACCTGTGTTCGCTGAGCAACTGCTCATTACTGCCAGAGTAAGAAAGACTGAAAATACTCAACACTCTATGTGTGATGTTCGCTGGTGTTGCTGACTGCAGATTAAAACGGCTGTCGCATGATGTATTTTGTTAAGAAGTCAGAAAAAGAGCGTTATCCAGCAGTGACATGATGAAGAATTCACAAGTTGGATTTTCCAGCAACTTAACAAAGCCATTTCAAAGGTTCCCTATTATGTACTTTCTTAGGTTCATATTAGTGACCATTTTGAAAAAGTGTTCTAAAATTCTATTTTGTCGCATTTTGACAGTCATTGTAATTAAACTAATTGGTTGCACATGTGCCTTTGCTACTGTGAAAGGTCTCATGTCATGCTCTTCCGGTTATTACCCGTCCCCTTGTGTGTTATGAAGCTTTTTCTGCATGTAAACGGTCTGCAGAGTCACACACCCTCAAAGTACACCCTGTAGCGAGTACAACTCTAACACAGAAAATACCTGTCCATGCTGCCCCAGAACGCATTTCCTCGTTGTTTTCTTCCTGGGTACAGTGACGTGCCCATACCCAAATGGACCAATCAGTGAAGCCGTTACGTTACGTCCGCGCAGCCGTTACGTTAACACCATACGTTAACGCACACACTCAATCTTCTCTCAGCTGCAGCTCCGCCGATTTCTCCTCCCTGAGACGGCGGGACGCGCGAGGCTGTGAGTCGGTGTGTGAGCACACACACAAACTCCCAGGCAGGCTGCGGGTGTGTGTGTGTGCTGGTTTCGGGCTGTGTTTCGCTGTCTCGCAGGCGGCCACTGGGCTCAGGGAGGGAGGAGGGGACCTCAACAATGGAATTATGATCAGTAGAAATGACCATGACATGGGACCTTTAATTATGTTATTGATAGCGTATTCATTTCTAAAGCTTTTAAAACATACATTTGAACACATGTCCTTTCCAGGGGACATTGGGACTTCTTCTAGTTTTAAACAACGTTCCATACTTCAGGAAACAGAGCACTGAGGGGGGGCAATACGATTTTTTTTAAACGGTTGGGGCAAAATTCAGACATTGAGTTGTCAGGGCATGAGAAAGAAATGAGGTAGGTAGAGCATGTTTTAAAATGTGTTTGACATTTTATTTTCTTGATGAATGATCAAATGTCCGGCAGTGGCTCAGTCAGTAGGGGTTTGGACTGTGAGCCGCAGGGTTACCGGTTCAAGTCTCCGAACAGACCTAAATATGGATTTCTGGACTGCTACTTTGAGAGGTCCCAGTTCACCTCCTGCCCGGTACTAGGATGGGTTAAATGCAGAGATCACATTTCACTGTGTGCTCTGCATGTGAGACCATTAAAGAGGGGTTTCATCCCTCCATATTCTATTCTATATGAGAAGGATTTATGATGAAAATCATTTAATAATTTTTTTGTGAACAACTTGCAGTCAAATGCACAAAGAACATCAGTCAAGGTATAATTTTGACATTTAGTAAACATAATGGCCAAAAAAAGAGCATAGCATAATTAAAAAGATATTTGAGAAATGCAATGACTCACTGTTATGGCTTCAGCCATCACTAGTGTGATCTGTTGCTCCTGCCTTCTCTGTGAGAAAGCTCTGTTTTCAATGTTCGTGGTCATTATCATAGCAATTTCAGAATTACATCAATTTGACAAAACAAAATGTTCACAGGTGTCGCCACAGTAATTGCTCGCTCTGTTTCATTTGAATTCAGGTTAGAATTATGATGGCTACGGCTAAGTGTGATAGCTCACACTTATGTGTAATTTGCATGTACTGACTTTGATGCAGGCTACTGAATACGGTTTTCTGAGGTCATGTCAGACTGAAGTGCATAAAACACCAACATTTCCTTTTATGCATATTTTATTCTAATTTATAGGGCAAATATACAACTCAGAATTTACATATGGAGCTCCTGAATATTTAAATAGCATTTCCATCTCACAAAAAATTTAAACAGCATATGGGAGCATGATTTTAAAAAAGGATAAGAAAAGATATCCTCATATTGCTGTTATGACACAACTTCAGGCTGCACCAAACACATACAAAAGTAGTTCCCAAGGCATTTATTAATTATAGGGACTTTGGGAAAGTGGGAAAATTCCCCGAAACTACTTTATCCCCGAACCATCTTTTCAACCAGTTTACACAGATGCTTTTGCATCTCAGGGTCTGCCCTCCAGTGGTTTGCCTCGTACCTCAGTGGGAGAAGTTTCTCCGTGGCGGTGGGCCCCGTTCTCATCACATAGCACTCCCCTATCCTGCGGCCTGCCCCAGGGTTCTGTTTTAGCCCCCCTTCTTTTTGCCCTGTACATGCTCCCATTGGGCCGCTTAATTAGCCAATTTGAGGGTGTCTCGTATCATTGTTATGCAGATGCTATCCAGATATATTTCTCTTTCAAACCCGTCAAAATGGAAAGTGTAAACACCCTCATCACATGTCTGTCTGCAATTGAGGAGTGGACGTCAAGCAACTTCCTACAGCTCAATGCATCGAAAACGGAAGTCTTGATCTTAGCAGCTGATAACATCGCCTCTAAGGTAGCAAGCTACCTGGGTTCATTCAGTGGTAACATAAGGGCAAACATAAAAAACCTTGGTGTAACTTTCGATCAGTCTATGCTACTAGACAAACACATAAACCTCCTGACCCGTACATCTCAGAGACATTGCCAAGCTCAGGGGGGTTCTATCCAACGCAGAAATGGAGATGGCTATCCATGCCTTTATTTCATCCCGGCTTGATTACTGTAATGCTCTGTTCTCCTGCCTCAACAAAACATCAATAAACCGGTTACAACAGGTCCAAAATGCTGCAGCCAGATTGCTCACTCGGTCCAAAAAAACATGCCACATCACTCCGATTCTTTCTGCCCTGCAATGACTCCCTGTCCATCTCAGAACCCAATTTAAGGTCCTATTGTCACATATAGAGCAGTCCATGGCCAAGCCCCAGCCTACATTAATGACCTGATCCACCCTCATAGCACAACCCGGGCCCTGAGGTCCTCTGAGCAAGGCCTCCTAAGGGTGCCCCGAACCAGGCTAAATACCAAGGGTGACCGTGCCTTTGAGGCGGTGGCCCCAAGGCTATGGAACAAACCCCCCCAGAAAATAAAAACCTGGCAGTTAAAGACCCACCTTTTCCGACAGGCCTTTGGGTCGTTGGAGGAGGTGAGTTAGTGGCTGTCTTTTATCCTATGTATTACCTGCTGTTGTTTTATGCCTTTTATTCTACATTTTTTGTACTTTGAATTGTGTCCTGTGTCCTGTACTGTAAAGCACTTTGTACATCCGTGTTGAGAAGGGTGCTATATAAATACAGTTTTACTTACTTACTTTTGTATGTAGGCCTATTCCTTTTTCACTACTGAGTCTCCCACTTTGAAAACCTCTCCACTAGTTAATTTGTGTTGCTGGAAAAAGCAGAGTGCACCCCACATCTCAAATGGTAAACTGCAGAGGCTTTTACTGTTTACTCAGGCGGCAGTGTACATTGGACCTTTTATTTTTCTTCAGAAGGGGATCTGCAATTGGATGACATTTACCCTTCACCTGTTTGAACAGAGAGATATCGTTAGTGTTATGTAAAATGACAACAAGACTTTACGCTTAAAGGGGGCTTTCTAAATCTGACAGAGCTAGTGTTATGGCTGCCGGATTTGGCACCCTCTCTGTAACTTTGGACCAAGATAGTCTTAATCTCACCAAAAAGATAGACTGTAAACTTTCCTCATTGTTTTACTTATTTATGTTACTTGAATATATACTTACTCTGTTGTTAATTATTGTTTTTAGTTTGTTGTTATGTGCCAGGCAGGCTGTTATTGTGTGTTTTCCCTCCTCCTGCACTTTGCACTTCTCCTCCTTTCTACATTTTAAGTAAAGGGTACCCTCTACATTTCACCATGTAGGTAACACTGTGTCAGACACTCTGGTTATTAGATTATTGCCAGCCCTTTATTGTTTTTATTTCCATTGTAAGTAGATTAGACAGTGAGGGCTTTTTGTTTGTGCTTTGTTTCAAAGGATATATTTAGATATGGCCTTCTTTTGTTATATTTTATTCAACATTGCCTTTGTCTTCTCCTCCCACTCCCTTAAAAAACATGTGTTGGCATTTTTCCATGATGAACATTAAATATACGTGCTCACTTTTATTCTGACACTATTGTGGTGTTACTGTCTCCATTTCACCTAAACACATTTTGGGGACATCATTGTAAAGAATCAAAGATGTAAACTGTTTTGCTACCGTACTGGCACTATTTCATGTTATTGACTGACAAGTTGTGCCTTAAAGGGTTGTATATGAATCTTGGAAATAAAGTGTAAGTTCAATAAATACATATTTTGAACTAAAACAATTTCATGACTAGTTTCACTACGGAGTTCTGTTTTCGGGACACGGGAAGTGGGTGTAACCAGGCAACGCCGAAGTTACCATGGCAACAAGGCTTGTCTCCGAGGAAGTTTGTAATGGTTGAACAGAGATCAATATAGGTCGTTTTTTTGTTTCGTACCGTAGCAGATAAGTTATTTAACATAATAATGTTAGTACCGCTTCTTAAATAGAGTTGTAGATATTGAATTATTGACATTATCTAAATGGAGCCGGAGAGAAATGAGGGTAAAACGATGCGAGCTCAGAAACACAACAACAGGGATAAATGGATGTCTCTCACCCCCATGGTAAATACAACTTTTAATACACTGTTATCATTTCTTGACAGTATAGTATTTAGTCTAACCATTCAACGTTGAGGCCTCAGGCTCATTTAGTAAGACTGCTAACTAAAGAAGAAGTTAGCAACATAGCTTAACTAGCTATCTACATGCTAATGATTAGGGGGCTTATCTTATCCAGAGAAGTACCAGAGTGTAGGAATACTCTGTTACAAGTAAAAGTCCTGCAGTGCAAATGGTACTCAAGCAAAAGTAATATAGCATCAAGATATATTTAAAGTAGCCTACCAAAAGTAAAAGTTCATGCAGTTTGATCCATTTCAGATGATATGTTTTATAATGATTGATCATTAAAGTGTTCTCAAAGGTGCAGCTAGTTTGAATGACTTTGTATACTGCAGGGTAGCTTGTGAATTTACTCCAGGTGGAAAGTAAAGTCTAAAGTCTGATTTAACACTTGATTATATTTCACATCATTCATCCAAATCTCTAAAATAATTGTAGGTATTTATTAAATGAATGTAGTGGAGTAAAAGTACACAATTTACCTCTGAATTGTTGTGGAGAAGTACAAAGCAACAAAAAATGGAATTACTCAAGTACCTCAAAATTATTGTACTTGACTAAATGTACTTTAGTTACTCTACTCCACCGGTCGATGTCTCTATTTATTAGTAAATTGTTAGTGAAGTACTTTTACTCAAGTCCTGCACTCAAACACAAATAACTTGTAATTTACTTGAGTATTTTCATTGTATGCAACTGTATACACCACACAAGGTAAAAGTGTAGTTCTTGTTTGACAGCTTTAGTTACTTTTCATATTACAGTTTTCAGTTGAAATAATTTTACTGACAAATTGGTACTTTTACTTTTTATACCATTAGTTATTTCTGCTGATTGTACTTGTACTAGTATTTGTTTTTAATGCCTGGCTTTCACGTCAAACTAAGTATTTTCACAGTGGTATTAATACTTTTATTGAATCTCCCGCTATTGTTTGCAGGTCAACAGCTGCAAGTTGCACATCACTGCTGCCAAAGCAACAGAGAGAGCCCAGAGGATGGTGAGGCAGGACAAAGAACACACTGAAGGACGAGCTATATGATTCATAGCGTAGACCTTCTGATGCCAGCTTTACAATGTATTATGTCTGTTGCTTTACAGACTGAATCTCACGGTCTTGTAAAAGAGACGAACATGAATCACAGCCAAACAACAAATCATTTTTACCAAGGTAATCTTGACCCTGTCTTTTATATCTACAGAAATAAATAAGTTTGATTGAATACAATTGTAGATCTAGGACAATAACATTGATTTATTTTGAAAAACCCTATAGCATACTAACTACTATCTTATTGACCGTTTGCACTCTTGTTTCACCATCCCTCTGTAGAGAGAAGGTTGCATTCTTCCAGAAGACTTGTCCACACTCCTCCAGTGCCAACATTTGCCAGCGACTGTACAGACTCCCCTCTACATAATCTAGTGCCACTAGCCTGTGGTGCTCAAAGTGGTTTGGATGCAGTTTCACATTCCTCACAAGATGCAAGAGGAAAGTCCAGGAGGCCAACCAAGTCTGTAGGGGCCACTTTCTACCGTAATGCCTTAAACCTTGCCAAGCCTGCAGGTATATGACAATATTAGAGCCATTTAGAGTTTGTACCATACACATATAGCATCTTGTTGTGTATCCTGACCTCAGTGTGTAATGTACAGGTGGTTCTGGAGGATATAATGCAGTTCCTGGTAATGCCTTCACTCAATTACCCGGCGACAGCTTTGTTTCCAATTTTCAACGAATCGACTTAGACAGGTACCTTTGTTTTTTTCTAAATTATATTTATATGTATGTTTGATTTAGTTATATGAATCTTTACTCAGAATTTTGTTCAAATTCTTCCTTCCTATCGATGCCATTTAGTTTGGTTTTCTTTATGAACTCAGTCACACACAGTATTTGCAGGAGAATAATTACGGAGTTAACATAAAGTGGTAAGAGCTCAAGTTTGCCACCAGGGAGCAGCAGTCCCATATAAGAGCTCCTTCCCTGGTGACTGAGCAGAAGTCATTTGCATCACTACAAATCATAGCTTGAAGGTTGAATTCAGTTGGAATGTCCTGAAAAATAAAGTCCTGAATTGTAGTCAGCCATGTAAACCCTACATCTTGCGAAATGTTCTTGTAATTTCCAGGCGCTGTCTGGAGGAATGCCCCCAGCTGGGCAGTATGGATGAACTCCAGCTTCTCAACCTGCAGCACAATCTAATCACAAAGGTCCTGCATCTGTCACATCTGCAGCAGCTGGTTTTCCTGAACCTGTACGACAATCACGTCTCTGAGATGACTGGCATCGAATGTCTAAGCTCTCTCAGGATCCTCATGCTGGGGAAGAACAGGTCGGTGGTCATCAGTGGATTCATAAGCAAACAAATACAAACATTTGAACGGATTTATTTTGAATTGCCTCTGCTAAACAGTAGGGCTGTCCAGAATACCATTTTTCAGGCTCCGGATATTCGGTAGTAATCAGCAGCGAATATTCGGCCCGTGCGAACCGCTTCAACATTTCCGTTTATTCACGGCATTCATTTTGTTATTCTACTACAGTATTGTTGTTTTATAGTTACTTGTTAATGTATATAATGTAGTGTCGAGAGATAGGGAGTCGGAGGCGGTGCAATGGAGGTACAAAGCTGGCTTTAATGAGCAGCAGAGATGCAGATGTTGTCGGGTCGCAGCCCGTGACGACAAGAGAGAGAGAAAGGGAGGAGGACACAGTATATACACAGGAGGTACCGTCAACAAATGTGTCCGTGCGGAAGCATACCCCGAGCCTGTAGTTCCTAGATTGAATTCTGTAATACAGTGGTCACCACAATAACCCAATTCGTGTTCTTTGAAATTGAAAAGGATATTGCATTGTGTTTGTTACTTTCGTTGCAATTGTATAAGTGTAATGAAGGAGAGTTAGCGCTGTTGAAAGGAAGTTGTTGTTGCTATGGAAACAACGCATAGCCAAGGGAAGTAGGGGTGCTGGGGGTGCTGCAGCACCCCCTAGAATCTGGAGAATCACAGAACGGCCAGTCGTCAAGGGCCGTTGACGGACGGCTCGGTTCGCTCACGGTCAGCACCGCCCTTAATGTGTTTTGAAACGGCATCATTGAAGTTGCGCTGACAGGCGACAGAGGTCCACTGTGTCCCCACAGCGAGGCTCCCCCCCCCCCCCCCTTGACAATTCACGAGCCCCCCCTCCCCCCATTGACAATTCACCGCACCCCCTAAGTAAAATGACTTCCCGTGGCTATGAAACAACGTGACGGAGATTAACGGAGAAAAAGTGATATCTACATATGAAGACGGAGAAGGTAAACGATAACGTTTATGGGTAAGTGTTAGCACCCCCAGAAGAGGCACAAGCTCTTACGTTGATATTGGAGTTTTCAATAAATTCAATTTGGCAGCCGCGGTGCGGCGCGGTAAAAATGCAAACAGATAAATGATGCACTGCATTTGTGGTTCCAAGCCAACATTTTGAAAAGTATGTGATGGGTGCGTGCCGTTCTTTTTATAAAACATTTTGAGATTTATGGTTTCCTTCGACATGTGTAAATGTTACTTATATGTAATTCTATACATCCATTTCCCAGCAGGTCCCCTGATCAATTTGAAAACCATTCATATTGTTAGTAATCTCTATTCCAGAAGGTCAACAGAAGGAATATTAAAGTCATAAATCACTGTAAATGACATCAAGATCTTACTGGCCTTCTCTGGCATCTGTTTCACTTTCTGTAAATCATGACATTTCTCTTTTTAAACCGCCTTCCCGGGCCGTATGTGGAGTAAAGAATACAACTGATTAAGCTTTCCATTGGCCTTTTTCAAGAGACTCTTGCTCCGTTTATGCTTACAGGTAGTCGGATATAAACTCACATGGACATTAAGTTACTGTACACTACTGTATGTCCGGTTTCCTCAGTGACCTATTAATGCGTCTGTTGGTTGGTTAGCTGTCCTTATTATGACCTGTCCAATAGAAACTGACAAAGACACACATTCCCATGTATTTCTATGCACCATGTACTTTTCAGAATGGGCAAAAAGGGTTTTCAGAGGTGGAAGAAGTACTCAAATATTTTACCCAAAAGTAGAAATACTATGATCTTAAAATGCTTAATAACAAGTAAAAGTCCTAGAAGTACGAGTAAAAGTACACATGTATAATCACAGTATGCCCGATGGCTTTTTTCACATTATAACTTTAAAATATTGTAGTGCTTTGCAATTAAAATACTATTATTCAGTTTCATCAACATATACATGTCACATTATTTTAATGATTAATGTTGTTTGTAAGAGTTGCATTTAAAATCCCTTTTATTAAACATGTAGGCCTATATATTTAGCATTACATTGAATTACCTAAAGGTGGGGTATGTAATCATCTGAGCCGGCCCGGCTAAAGTAACTGGATGGCCTACCTGCCTGTCAGCCTTCCATCTGTGCACAAACTTATCTCGTGCCCTCATTGGTCATGTGCGCGTCCGTGTGTGTTGGAGGAGGGGCTCTGTAAGGAAGTCTGAAGGAAGGGGCAGATGTTTTTCGGCTGCGTACTTTTAAATTCTATCGCACTCGAGCTGGTTTCTCCATTCTTACCTACCTACCTTTAAGTAAAGTACAAGTATGTTTAAATAGTCAATTACTTGAGTATACTGTATGTACTTTGTTACATTAAATGCTGACTGTGGTATTGATCGTTGACATTTTCACAAATATTGTATTGTACATTTAATGTCATATTCTCAATTTTTTTAAATCACAGAATCCATAAGATCTGCTGCCTGGAAAGCCTCTCCAAACTGAACATCCTGGATTTACATGACAACCAGGTACTGTCCCCTTCACTCTCCTCTCACCTTCATCACGAGTGTGTTTAGTCATAGACCCCATTTACACGGGAACGTTTGCGTTTACGCACCGCAGAGATGGAGTACTCGAGTCCTGGACTCGGACTCGAGTCGGACTCGAGTGCTGATTTTCGGGACTCGTGACTTGACTCGGACTCGCACACTGATTGACGCGACTCGGACTCGGACTCGTGAATTCTCACGCACGATGACTTGGACTTGGACTCGGACTCGGCTCGGGCACTCCTTGGGATGACTCGGACTCGTGAATTCTCACGCACGATGACTTGGACTCGGACTCGAGCAAGTTTTCTCTGGAGTCTGATGTCCTCTGTGTCCTGGCGTGTGCACCTGCGAGGCGAGTTCACGTACTGGGCGCGCCCCCGCTGCTATACCAGTCTAAAGATGTCCAGAGACACACCCCGCATCGTGCTGTATGCTTTTAAAGATTTCGTTTCCATATTGGGAAAGAGCAGCGCAAAATGCACATTATGTGGACAGAAGATAGAAGAGAAGACTGGGACAACGTCGAATTTCAATCGACACCTTTCACGGCGGCACCCAGAAAAGTAAGTAGAAATGCTATTGTTAGCTTGCTAACCCACGTTAACGTTAGCCACTAAATTGACTCCACAAAGGTTTTAAGATGTCGGGTTAGATGGAGGTAGGGGTTGATATCACATCCTAGGGACCAAGTGCAGTTTTATTGTCTAGATAGATACTGTTAAAAAGCTATACATGTCCTTGGTGATACTGCAGATGATGAGTAGCCTAGCCCTAGCCTACAATGAACTTGAAAATTAGAGACTGAAAATGATCTCCGTCACGGAGGCTCCATAACACATTACACTAAGGATGGAGTTCATATATATTTAGGTAGGCTGTAATGAACACTATCATCAGAGTAATGTGATCAATACAATAAGTAAAGATTCAGCCGATAACATGAAAGCACATGGCTACTTAACATGCAGAATGTCGTCAAGTAGCAATGTGCTTTCTGGGGCTTAATCTTTATTGATATAATTTAAACGTTCACTTATTGGTTGTTGGACATTGTGATATTATATTTATTATATTCGCTTTGTGTTGTGATGTTTTGCCGACTGTGTTGAAATAAATTAACAAAATATTCGTTCATTGCAACACATTTAGAATCATATTACATATTTACACTTGACACATTTTATTGTTTTAAGTGTTCATTGATGTGCATTGTCCCTGCTAAATAAACGATTAAATATCCCTTTTTACCATTAGTGGCTTGCTTGGTTTGTGCTTGAACATTCCATTTTTTAAGGCTCAGGATTATGGTTTTTATGTCACTGTTATATAGCACACTGATAACAATGTTACTTTTAACATTGTTTCTCAATCCTTGAACTCAAACCATATTTGGATGGTCCAACAATGTATTTAAATTATTATCATAAACATGCCACAACTAGTTTGCAATGGTTGAGGATTAGTAGTTGGGGTAGCCCTAATTTTAACCATACAATTTATTTAGCAATAAGAAAGATTTTTTGCTGAAGTGTGTATTCTTTCTTCCCCTAGGCACAAAAAGCTCCTTGAAAACAAGGTTCACAGAGATCTTCCAAGCAGTGAAGATGCCAGGATGCGAGCCAGCTGAAGGAAGAGGTCCCACCAAATTTCCTTTCACGACTGCTTACTTCATAGCATCTGTGTTGGACCCATCGTTTGGTTTCCAGCGGCTAAAACATGATGTGCAGCTGGACAGTGATGACAAAGATCAGCTAATGACTCAGATCATTGGTGAGACATGTTCACTTGTTATATATGTATGCAGGCTCTAACTTATACTAGCCATTATTAATTATAGTTATATGTGTACATGAATGTCTAGAAGTGGTTTATCTGTTTGTAGATATTGGGGTGTGTGTAGCCAAAATAAGAATACTCAATCCTTATGGAAAGAATTACCAAATTATAAGGCCATTTTTACACATTAGCCTTTTCAAGTAAAACAAATTAACATCATTTATAAATGGTATCACAAACAAAATAATAAGATCAGTAGCAGATTTATTCATAAAAGTATACCCTCTCATTTCAGATTGTATCAAGGCAGAGGGTGAGAAGCAAATGATCTCAACAGCAGGACCAGAACAAGGTGATGTTCCAGTGTCTCCTCCTGCTCCTGAAGCTCCTCAGAGGAAGCTGAGAATGTTCTCCCACTACAGCAAGACTCCCTCCTCCACCCACAGGCGGTCTGTCCAGGCTCAGCTGACTGCATACCTCGACTTGATTGACAACCAGGCCTCAGACCCATGCTTCAAGTTTTGGCAACAAAATAAATCCCAGTTCCCTGTCCTCCATCAGGTTGCCACACAGGTATTCTCCATCCCTGCTTCCAGTGCACCCATTGAAAGGGTATTCAGTCATGGAGGCATTTTTATGAGGCCTCACGTGCAAGGTTGAGTTGTTCGATGTTGTCAAATCTGATGCTTTTAAAATGCAACAAGGATGTTTAAGTGTGTGTGCCTGAGTGGGTGCTCATCTGCTCCTGACGCTAGCAGCTAAAAACATATTTTTATGCCAGACTAAAGTTCCCTGCCAGACTAGAGTGGCACAGTGACGCGTCCTAAAACCCGGAAGTAAGCTGCGCATGGGTTCCTTCGACAAAGAAGCAATGCAATTTCTCCATAGGATTTTGGAAAATAGCTCCAAATAAGGTCTGTGGTTGACACACATTTAAGAGACAGATCACGTTTTGGATAATCTCCACGTGATCTGTCTCTTAAATGTGTCTCAACCACAGACCTTATTTCGAGCTATTTTCCAAAATCCTATGGAGAAAATGCATTGCTTCTTTGACGAAGGAACCGGAAGAAGTTTACTTCCGGGTTTTAGGACGCGTCACTGTGGCACTCTATTGGAATTGGCCTCATTCGGCTCTGCTGGTGTTGTTTGTGGTTTTCCGTACACCTGTAAGATGCTTTTTAAGTATTCTAAATGCATAATTTCAACTGGGTGTCTGTCCAATAGGGCCACATTATGGTAGGAGAGGGGACCCCATCACTTCACTAACATAGAGAGGAATTGGAGCCAGATTCAAATTGGAAATTGAATGAAAATGTTACTTATATTGCGTAGAAAGCCCTGCATGCTTTCTCATGTTCTATTGTTCTTAATAATGTATTTTCAGTTTCTGTGGGTTTTCAAACCATTAAATAAGTTCAATTGTGACATTGTGTCATTGTGTTTAATGTATACCATTTTCATTTGTAAAGCAGCTCTTTGAAGATGCCAGAACGGAGCACTGGAGGCAATATTGGAACTGGACTCAACCTTGATGATGATGATGATGATGATAATAATAATAATAATAATTATTATTATTATTAGTAATAAGCTTTATATTTGTATAACACCTTTTTTAATACAACAATTGTAGGCACACTCGTATACTGTGACAGGATAAAAGCAATGTAGAGGAGCTACAGCTACATTTCAACACATATATCCACTAAGATTAATACATGAAGACTTGTGACTCTGACTTGACTTGGACTCTTCTTGGGTGACTCGGACTTGGACTCGAACACAGGTAATGGTGACTCGGACTCGACTCGAACACTCCTTGGGTGACTCGAACTTGGACTCGGACTCGAACACAGGTAATGATGACTCGGACTCGGACTCGACTCGGACACTCCTTGGGTGACTCGGACTCGGACTCGACTACGACTGTCCCTAGGTGACTCGGACTTGGACTCGGACTCGAAGAGTGGGGACTCGAGAGTGACTTGGACTCGTGAATTGGTGACTTGACTACAACACTGACGCACCGAATTAGTTTTCAAAAAAGTCTTCCATTCACACTAGGGATGTGCATCTCCATACGTTGCCACGATACGATACATTAACGATACATTTGAAACACCAGGCGATACGATACGATTCACCCCTGTTGTGATACAGTTCGATACGATTTGATTCAACACAATGCAAAATAATTATACTTCAATATGGTAATAATTGGTAATGTGGTACGAGGATTTTTCTTTTATTCCTTATACTGTATGTATGCAGCAAATCATACCCATCATGCTGTTTCTTCTTTAACTTTTTGACCTTAAAAAACTCCAGAGTAAAGTACAATGTTATAACACCTCACAGTTAAACAATTTAAGGATGCATTGCCATGATTAACAATGTGCAAATAACAGCTACCGTAGTGCAATGCCCATACAGCTGCCAGCCTGATGTGCTTAACACTCATCCATAGGCTAACTCACCAGTGAGCAGGAAGCAGTGGTTTCTATATGAACATTAAAAAATACAAATAACCTTTCACAGGTATTTCATAACTGCTTACAATTGTAAGGAAGACATTTAAACTATTATTGGCAGTCACAGGCTGCTGTAAACTAAACATCTTTTTGACGTCAGAAATCTGATGAGAAATGGAATAATAATCAGTCGACCTACCTCAGTTTCATGGACTTAACTTCAGTGTTTATTTAGTTGCCAACAGTGGATTGAAAAGCATCAAGCTCTTGTCAAGGTACTAATACTCCCACATCCATTCCCTCAGTGATCCTAGTATAATTTATTCAACAGGCACAATGTTTCTATGTTGAGTTCAGCCTGGCTCGCTGATATTAAAAAGCCTGGGAAATGAGATGATGTAAGGAACACTAATGGGGATTTCAGAAGCTCCTGGAAAAGTGACGCTTCCCTCGGTCAGATCAGTAAGTTTTGCCAGCATGCCGCCTACACCCCTCCTCAGAGACATCAGTGGTTATGTGTTACAATGGCGTTAGCAACCAGAAAATGACAAACAGATGAGAATGGTGCGGGGTGGGGGGGGGTTCTGGGTGCCGTGTTGGCAGGACATTGCGCGGCTCGCTGCTGCGAGGAGCGGACAGTGTGAGCTGGGTTCATTTCCTGCTTGCTGCGTGGGGTCTGCGAAACAGAGAGACATCGCGAATGGACGTGGGAAGGGGGGGGGTGCTGAGGGGGCTGCAGCACCCCCATCTGCGAGGCTCCACTAGCATCCGCACTCCCAAATGCGGCGCACCTGCAGTGTAAGCGCGCCACAGTTTTGCCGCTGCGAGGCTCCACTAGCACTAGATGGTCAGCGTGTCACAGCTGAGAGAGTGTGTGTGTGTGAGGAGCTCCACGGATTGGTCCATTTGGGTATGGGCACATCACTGTACCCAGGAAGGAAAAGAGAAATGTCCAACGAGGCGTTCTGGGGCAGCACAGACAGGTCTTTTCTGTGTTAGAGCTTTACTCGCTACAGGGTGGACTTTGAGGGTTTGTGACTCTGCAGACGGTTTACATGCAGAAACACCTTCATAACTCACAAGAGGACGGGTGATAACCGGAAAAGCATGACATGGGACCTTTAAAATTAAATGAGCATATTAGTAAAGAGATTTGTTTTCGTACTTTTCTTGCCTGTAATGAGAGTCCATTGCTTTCAGAGGTAGCCATTTGTTGGCAGAAGCCTATTGAGGAGCAGATGATAAACCTATTATTTTCACCTCCTGACCTTAAAATCTCCTGGTTTATGCGTTTAAAAAACTGTTCAAAACTGTATTCAACTTTTTCCAAACTCACCAGATACCTGACCACCCACATTTAACGTAAATTGAAGAAATGTTGATTGAAGTTAATTCAGTGAGAGTATATTGGCTGAATACATCAAAGATAATGTTCAAGTTGTTATTTAGTCACTATTTACTTTATAACACCAGCTGCTTGTCCTCTTCCCTTTTGCGTCGACCACAAGCAGTACATCACTGTCATCCTCTCTTCCTCCCATCCTCCAGCAGGGAGGCTCACATCACCCCCCACCTCCTTTCTAACCATTATTTCTGTAACAGGATGTCTTTTCATTTCCAGTTTTCTGGAAGCACTCAGAGAGGCAGATATTCTCTTTGGGAGTGTGCATCCAGCCCACTCTTGGCCTCAGTCACACAGCGCTGGGGTTACAGAGCCGCCTGGCGATGTTGGATAACCGATCTGTAGTTACGCGCTGATGTTTTCCACTCCAGCAGTTTGACTCTAATATTCAGAGGACAGTGGAGAAAGCCCTACAGGGTGTGTAAAACAAAGACAGTATCACAGAGTTAGAGAGGATTCTTAACCCTTAGATGCACGAGTGACTGGACCCTACACTCGTCCATAAGTTGGTCAAAAAGGACCCGTATTAGAATAATATGTGTTTTTATGTCATTTTTGTCATTTTGGTTAAGAAAAATCTATTGTGTTTTGGTTCACACTAGAAATATTTAATATTGAATTTTTCACTATTTATAATTTTATAATTTTTTTTACATTTCGAAAAAAAATGTTTTGAACATATTGATGCAAAGATCTCCGCTATTCTGAGACCCTCACAGTACTCCAGTCCCTTTTCAAAACTCATCTCTTCTCCTCTTGTCTACTCATAGCCCCCCCCCCATCAATCCATGCCGGTTGATCAAGTTTGATAGTCCTATACCCCCCACCCTAACCTTCCCTTTTCCCTAAAGTGATTATGAGTCCTTGAAAAGCCCTATAAAAATATAATGTATTATTATTATTATTATTATACTGACCGGTATCAGATCTTGCTGTGTAAAATAATCTTCCTGAGAGGTGTCACTTGTGATGTAGTCTGTGGTCCACAGTGAATGTATTCCTGACAGCCACAGGTGATAAGAATCAAAGGTTCCCATAGGATCCCATAGGAAATGCATGCGGGTCATTTTTGACCCACTTATGGAAGCTTGGGGTAGACATTTGAATGGCATGATATCCAAAACATGTTTTTTGAGGAATAGCTGGAATATGAAATGATAAAAAAATGTAATTACAAAGATACTCTAAGAAAACCACCTCACCGGGTCAAAAAAGACCCACTTTCTAAGGGTTAAAGTCATGTATACCAGAAGGTGAGCACATGTAACACCACATGTAACAGCGGTTCACTGTAGGTTTCTGTATTTGTATTTACTGTCATCTTGTTAGATTGTACACGTATAATGAGTGCTGTCCTAAGTCATCTAAAGCCCAGAACATTTTACAGAACCTCCTATTTTTAAAGACTTCTCTTGTCGGAACAAATGTGCTGAGGTAAAAATAAAATACAATTGATCAGTTCAAATCTTTGTCCATTTAACTACTTTCTATTATTTGCCAACTTTCTGTCCCTATTGACCGACTCAATTAAACATTTCAACTAAACTTTGGGCTTTGAATTTTGACAGAATCTTCGAACACTGCGCCTTCAACCTTACCTTATATACTCACATCTGCAGTGTGCACACATCATTCTCAGGGTAGTAACCTCTAGGAATTCATGTGAAGTATCTCAAGTGTTATTATGACAGGTGGGGCCCCTAATTAGTCTCTGAGAGAGGAGGGGAGCTCCGCATCACTTCACTATTGACTGACTCTCAGCTACTTGTTTGTTATGATTTGGGAGGTCGAACAGGAGCCACGGTCCTTCAAAAGGTTCACAAAGGATTTTGTTGCCGTGAAACTCGCTGAGGTAAACGAGGCGAGTGTCATTTAGCAGAAACAGGAGCCTCAGGCACGGTGAAGAAAATGCAGCATGTTCTTGCACCCCTAAAACAATTAGCTGTGTGCAGGCTTAGATATTCTAAATCTACGTGAACCGATACTCTCTGTAATTCACTGCTAGTTCTTCCTCCCTCTGAGCCTCTCTAAATGTTCCCCTTTGCATTGTTTTATGTCGTGCTTTGTTTCTGTGCTCTCACACAGATCTGCAGGATAGAAAGCGTGTCTCATCTGAGCGAGCTGCGAGTGTTGAACCTGGCAGGAAACAGCGTCTGCAGAGTAGAGAACCTGCAGGGTCTGCACCGTCTCACTGAACTCAACCTGCGACACAACCGCATCTCCGCTGTGGTGAGGCGCCTCTTTCACAATAACTATTTAAAGCATTCACCAACTGCACGCTCACTAAAAAGATAACATGTTCTTATTGTAAAGACTTTTGTTTCCATTATAGAGAGATGGTAGGAGTCCGAATCTTTCGAAAAATATTTTAAAATATTTGCCAAAAGGTAATAAATAAGATAGTTGCACCATAGACTTGATGCAAAACTGAAAAGCTATGTTTTCTAGAAGAAGCATTAAGCTACTACTTTAACAATGTGCTCTCTCTGATTCAGTTCATACTAAAGCATCAGATGTATGTTCTCTCTGTTGTTATCTAATTAAAACCTAGTCCCACATTTTAAACACTGACTGCCTTATGGTTCAAGCTCTCAGTCAAATGTTTACTGTCTCTGACCTTGGGAGGTTGGTTCAGCTGCCAAAGGTACATCAAATATATCTCTCTCTGCATTTCTATGAACAATCAAACTTGAACAATCACCCTGAGAACAATTCCTTGGATAAAGTAAGTATGAATACCAAGTAGCATGCTTCATATTTCATCTGTATGTCATTCTTTTGGACCGTGTCTGTTTGGTTTCCTCTCTCATGTTGCCGTTTACTGTCACAAAATAACAAACACAGACCTTATCTTTGAAGAAATGTGTCTCGATGGTGTTACCTAGGGAGACGTAGCTCATTACCCACAACCTCCCTCCGACTTTGTGGCGCGGTGAAAGAGAAACTGGATATCCTTAACATTTAAATTCACTCCTCTTGGTTTCTAAAGTTTTAATCTGATAAACAGAACAGCGCATGCCAAAACAGGCCCCTTCATTTGTATGTAGAAAACAGGAATGGAATCCAACACAATGGAAACCTCTCCCCGTCACTCACCCCCTGCAAATTCAGATCATAACCACATCCTAATTATCGGATGTTATGTTCTATTTGATGCACAGGGAGAGGAAACATGCAACCCCTCAGCAGATTATCCAGTCTCTGTCATTAGAGTCGTTTGCTGCCAAAGGGCATGCATCGGGCACAAAGTAAACAAGCATCCTCCAGGTGTCTAGGTTTTCCCTCCAATTCAAGGCAGGGGGGAATGTGAATGATAGACTGAAAAACCAGCTGCCTGTGATTTATAATAAGTACATTGAAGACTTGCTTATTTTCTTAGGCTCAGCCAACCTACGGAGATCATATAAGCAATACATATTGCAAAAACAACGTACTGCATTTCCACATTTAGACAGATCAATGCACTTAGTATTCAGGTCACGTTGTACGCATGCATCAATAACATGTCTCTTTTGTAACCTTATTTTATCTAGGTAGGTAGGTAGATAGATAGATAGATAGATAGAGAGGTAGGTCGTAGGTAGGTAGGTACCTAGGTAGGTAGGTAGGTAGGTAGGTAGTAGGGTTGCCAGAAACTGACCATGATCAAAATCGATTATTCGGCAGCCCTGGCGAATAATAATCGATTATTAAAAGGAATTCCGTTTTTTTTTTTTTACTGGAACATGTTTGACAGTACAAACAACATAAACGACAAATAAACCTACATCAACATTATGTTGGTTTATTTTTTGTTATTTTCTAAAGTGCCTGCCATCACCTTTATTTGGAGATGCGCGATGCGCGCACAATGTATTTATTGCAATGCTGCCATTATTAAATACAGGCTACAGCTTCTATTAATAATAGCAGCATTGCAATAAATATTATTATAGCAATGTATTTATTGCAATGCTATTAATAATACAGGCTGTAGCCTGTATTATTAATAATAGCAGCATTGCAATAAATACATTGTGCGCGCATCGCGCATCTTCAAATAAAGGCAATGACAGGCACTTTAGAAAATAACAAAAAATAAACCACCATCATGTAGCCTGTATTAATAATAGCAGCATTGAAATACATGTCCTTCACTAGCATATTGGTGATTAGTGCAGTTATTTCACCTGCACGCATGTCATCACAACGACGTGGCCTCGAAGGAAAGTTGGTAATGGCCGGCTGTGCTGCGTCTTTCTCTGTAACCTCTTTGGCTTCGCACTCAAATGCGAACGCATTGTTGAGGTTGAGCTGTGATAGACCAACGTCTTTTCGCAGAGCTTGCATTTCACTTCCTTTGGACTTGTAAGTTCAAAGTAGTTCCACGAGGAACTCTTTTTACCTGCCGCTTTGCTCATCTTTAGTCGCACGTGTGAGGGAGAGGAGGGGGGGGGGGGCGGGGTCGGTGTGTCGCGTGCTGCAGCAGCAGTCTGCTCTGCACGCAGGCTTCCTCCAAGTTTACAGTAGAACAAACTGGTGGTGTGACCAATGGCCATTTACAATTAATTAGTCTATATTTTGTTTGAAACTAAGCCAGAAAAAATAATATTCGATTATGGAACGAATAATCGAATAATCGAATAATCGCTGGCATCCCTAGTAGGTAGGTCGGTAGGTAGGTAGGTAGGTAGATAGATAGATAGGTAGGTAGGTAGGTAGGTAGATAGATAGGTAGGTAGGTAGGTAGGTAGATAGATAGAGGTAGGTAGGTAGGTAGGTAGTAGGTAGGTAGGTAGGTAGGTAGAAGTATGTAGAGGTAGGTAGGTAGTAGGCTAGTAGGTAGGTGGTAGAATATAGATAGTAGTAGAGGTAGGTAGGTAGGTAGTGGTAGGTAGGTTTTAGTATAGATAGTAGAGTAGGTAGGTAGGTAGGGTATGGTAGGTAGTAGCTAGATGTTCAGTATCAGGTAGGGAGGTGGTAGCTATCACTAGATATAGGTAGGTATAGAGGCTAGGTAGTAGGTCGGTAGTAGATCGGTAGGTAGTAGGTCGCTATGTTGGGTAGGTAGGTAGGTAGGTAGGTAGGTCGTAGGGTAGGTAGGTCTGTTCGTATCTCTAGATATGCGGTGGTAGGTAGGTTGTCGTAGCTCTTGTCTCTCTAGGGTGTGTATTGTGGCTTGCTCGGTAGGTGGTTATCTCGATTCTCTCTCTTAGTATTCGCTAGATATAGGGAGGTCGGCTCTCTGGCTCTACGGTCAGATTCTGAGTTCTTCTCTCGCGCGTCGGTCGGCTCTGTGTATGTATAGATAGATATAGAGGTAGGTAGAGTAGGTAGAGATGGTATGTAGTAGATGCTTTATCCAAAGTGACGTAGAATAAGTGCACAAACTGTAAAGAAATCAAACACCGAACAACCAGGAAAGTGTCAGATATATTCACTTCAAGCAAGATCATACCATAGTGAAGTGCTGGTGGATTAGTAACAAGGCCTAAATGAACTCAACATAAATGAATTGTGGATAAATAATATGCGTGCTAGTCGGAGACAGATCTGTATAAGACAGCGGGGATTTAACGTAAATTGTTTTCATAAACGTTGGTCGTTTGCTCTCAGGTGGGACTTTCCAATGAGAAACCCTCGGCAGTCAGTAATTGATGCATTTCACATTTTTGGCAGAAGACAAACACAAACAAAGAAGGCATCACCAAGAGGCAGACCAGTTTCAAACCTTTTTATTCCCCATCGGCTTTTCTTCCTGTGGGCCCAGTAGTGAGTCAAGCATCATTGACATTGGAAATGTAAAACATATCCCACATTTGATTGGTAGTGCTGCTGTAGATTAGTGGATTAGATCTAATCTGTGTGTGTGTGTGTGTGTGTGTGTGTGTGTGTGTGTGTGTCTGGGTAATGGGGTCATACATCTCTCTTTATCATTAAATCTCCTAAATACATAATATTCCCTTTGCTAACATTACGTATGTTTTTTCTTTTGGAAATGGAAGCATAATGAAATAAATCAACAAAGGGGGGTTTTCCCTTTCCTGTAGTGTGGGTTTTTTGTGCATGTGAATGGTCTGCAGAGGCTAACATCCCTGTGATCCCTGCAGAGGGAGTTTTTATTTTTCAAATCGATTATAGTCTCTATAGTTGAGGCCAGACGTGTGCAGGCTAAGCCCACACATCAACTCTGTGCTATTCAAAGAGCAGCCAGAAAACCCAACAACCTACAACGTTTTCGACACCTTGGCATCTACATGTGCGTGTGTGTGTGTTTATTTGGGAAGTGTTCTTGCTCTTTGTGTTGTGTCTTTCATGCACCAGAGGCAGCAGTGATGAGAGGTAGTCGTGTGTTTGTGGAGTAACGCAGAGTAAGGAAGAGTGTGAGTGAATGAAGACACGCAAGCTGTCAGTGAGAGGAGGGTGGAGCCGGGGTAAAGAGGTGAAGGCGCGGCCACACTTATACACACCCGCAGGCACACACACACACACACACACACACACACACACACACACACACACACACACACACACACACACACACACACACACACACACACACACACACACACACACACACACACACACACACACACACACACACACACACATACACACACACACACACACACACACACAGATGTAACCAACCTCACATCCGACGCTGTCAGCCCATTGGTTCGGATCAATCAGGTTTTGTTGTGCAGGAGATCACATTGGTGGGTGATTGTTGTGCAGCCATCAGCTCAGTGATGACATCATTGTGTCTGAGACAGCGCTGCTATATTTAGTCTCAGACGGCGTCCAGTGGCTGCTGCTCCACCAGCATCCTTACAGGGAGAGGGAGCTACATGTAGCACTGGATAGCATGATTTGCAGTTTTTAAAAGACAGAAAGAAAACACACCCCTGTATTGCTGAGCTGCACTGTAAAGACTTATACAATATAATATAACACAAACATATATTTCAATTTAATATGTCCAATATTATGTTGCCATATGAGTGACAATTTTTCTTTCCGTGTATTGGTCATAAATGCCAAATGGATTAGTTTTTTTACCACTAGGGAGCAATAAGCCTGGATTATCAAGAGCTAATGGCTAGCATCTGTGCACATTTACATACTCAGCATACAGAACAGGTCAACATGACCGTCCGATTTGAGTTGGCTCCAAACCACTCAACAAAGGATTGCTGCCTTTTTAACCTTTGAGAAAAGTTGAAGAAAATTCCTTTGGCATCATTTTAGCTGGACACAAATGGCTTAAAACCTATCATGCAAAATGCACTTTTTGAAGTCTTTTATACATAACTATGTGTCCCCGGTGTGTCGGGGAACTCACGCAGCGCCAGAAAATAGAACCCTCTCTCTTTTCCTGCGTACCCAAATCTCTAAGAACGGGGCTACAACGGAGCTGATCCAGATTTATGTCCGATATGACGTAATATCTGAAATATGGACCCACGGCCCAATCAGAAACGTTGCTATCAGAAACAACGCCTGACTGTTTTGGACGTAATATGGTCGGTGTTTGCATTAGCATGGCTAACACTCAGAGCTAACCTGTACTGGAGAGCATGTGTGTGAAGAAGCAGGAAGTAAAAAGGAACTCACCTTGTGGTATAACCGGCAAGAGAGAAAGCCTTTGAGCTCCATACTGTTTCAGATCCTTGATAATCCATGATATGGCGTTTCATCACGGCAGCATTTAGTTAGACGGTAGCTGCCGGATCCCGCATGAGCTCAGACCCCTCCTTTCTTTTATCATTTTTTTTTAAAGCTTTATTCCCAAATCAGCACTTTTGAAACAGGAAGCGAAATAGAGGGATATGAGGCGTGGCTAGAATGGGTGATCTGTTTGTTATTTTGAGCAAAACACTTCATAGGCATGTTTTTTATATATTTTTATATATCTGAGACCTATGCTATTGCCTAAAAATAGCATGATAGGTGACCTTTAATACTGGGCAAACATCAACTTCCTGTATTAAAACACACTGTCATATTGCAAAGTAATGGCTCTTTTCAGTGATTGTGTGCTTTTAATAGTTTAATAGGAATGAGAGCGTAACAATGAAAGTAAAAACACCTCGTACACATTTTAAGGTTAATCTATACCAAAGATCTAATGATGTGCTGCATTGAAATAGATTGAACTCTGTGATGGTTGTGATGAGCTAACTTATTTTAGTTCGATGGACAATGCACAGTGCTGCACTAGTCACAAGCCCACGACAAACACACTAATGTCTACTGTCATTATTTTTCTACCGCATGCTAGTTCTTTTTGCTCTAAAGAAACAACTTGCCAGCATAGTTTTTTTTATCAGCTCTCATGCGAATATATCAAACATCTAACAGAGCTGCATCACTAAGTTTGAACATCTGGTAAGTTTGAGCGAGTGCTGTTTGATTTGTTTAATCTCACCAAGATAGTTTCCTTGTGGTTATTGATTTGGATGAATCCTGTTGTATGTGCCCCATTCTTTGTTCTACAACTCATATATTATTTAGATGAATCTAGACAATCCTGCGTACAAAGTGTTCACTAAAGATTTACAATTATTTCATTATATTATTACCATAGACCAGGGGGGTCAAACCCACAAGAGCTCTGAAAGAATAGAATACGTTTATTATACGTTACATTCCGATTTTCAGAAGCACGTTGCCCATAAACTACATGTCCCACAATGCATCTCAAATGGCTTTTTTCAGAATTTGCCTTTTTTTCAAAATTTGACTTTTTTTTTTACATTTTCACTTTCATTCCAGAATTCAGCAAAAAAAAAAAAAAATGTTGTGACATTCTCACTGAAGAGACTTCCAATGATTTGCCCTAGACTTCTGCTTTCAGACGTAGTTAATTATTAAGTTATTACCCTATCCGATAATGATCCAATGCAGAGGCAATAATTAAGCAATAGCCCACGAAAGGCCGTGGTATATGGTCATTATATCACAGTTAAGGGGCGTGGTTCGGCCCGATGCGAAGCAACAGTGTGGCAATATGAAAGCAAAATACACACTCTAATTGAAATAGTTGTTATTCGTAAATAGTGATGTTCAAAATAAAATAGTCCCTCCGTTGCCTTCTGCACAAAAC
This sequence comes from Harpagifer antarcticus, assembly GCA_902827135.1. Taxonomy (NCBI): domain Eukaryota; kingdom Metazoa; phylum Chordata; class Actinopteri; order Perciformes; family Harpagiferidae; genus Harpagifer; species Harpagifer antarcticus. Next base: position 4,623,392 of record CADEHL010000266.1, read on the forward strand.
ATAGTGCGAGGTGGTTGCTATGCAACAACACTAACAGCTATAGCGAACATATTAGACAGAGAGCGTTGATTGATTATTTGGCTATTTATTTACATTCATTTGTATGTTGCCGTTTATTGTGCACCCACTGAAAAACTGTCCAGCATCCGTAGAATGGCTTACGAGGTTACGTGTATAGGTTGAGGTTGTTCTAGGCTGAATATTGCTCCAGTTTCTCCGGTCCCCGAGATTCGGCTTCCAGTAGCTCTGGAGAGAGCTTTCGCACCTGTGGCCACTAACGGTCATCATTTCTCTGCTTTGTTTCAAGACCCGCATCAGAAAGCTTTTGAATGGGGGTACTTCTCCAGTTGGTCTACCTGCTCTTCACGTAGCTCTGCATGTCGTCGTTTAGGTGCTTTTTTTTCTGGAGATAGGCACTCCTCAATCCACTCCTCCATAGTAAGGCCACCTGAAGGTCGAAGTTAACCTTAAATGTTTCCATTTTACGCTTTGTTAGTTAGTTAGTTTCGTAACGGACGTAATGTAACAGCTGTAACGGTTGTAATGGTTGTAGCTTTTCTCAGACGCGGAGGGATACATGACTTGTGAAAAGTAACTACAATTCTACCCGTGATATACGCTCATTATATCACAGCTAAGAACCAATCAGATTGCTTGATTTGACTTGTACGTTTTATAATGTCATATAATACATACATTTATATTAAATATTTACATATATTTTCATATAGTCTTAAAGTTACAACCGGCCCTTTGAGTGCAACCAAAATGCTGATGTGGCCCGTGATGAAATTGAGTTTGACACCCCTGCCATAGACTAAGCATCAACAATGTATCACAACACTTCTTAACAGTCTCTAGCTCCTGATGTTGCAAACTGTACTTTAGTGAGTATTTTGCCTCTTAGAATCTATGAAACAAGGATGAGTAACTGTGTACTAAATGTATACTGTATATGGTGTGCAGCCGGGGGTGGTAGGAGTTTCTCTACATGATGAGAGTCTGCTGCAGTGTTGGAACCAGTCTCTGCAGAGGAGCTAGTGTAGCTGAAATGCTAATAGGCTGATCTGATTTGAATGGAGACTGGAAACAGTTCTGGAGGAGGCTGTGAAGGCGCTGGCTGCATCACGGGCGGACTCTGATGCTGCTGAATCAGACTGGGAGTGTCCTCTCTGCCTCCAGCATGAGCAACACTAGCCATCCACACACACACACACACACACACACACACACACACACACACACACACACACACACACACACACACACACACACACACACACACACACACACACACACACACACACACACACAGTCTGTGTGAATGTGGCATCGCTACATCCCTGTTTGCTCACCAGCTGCGTCTCTTTACCCCATCCTCTTACTTAATGCTGCATTGCCTCAGCTGCCTGATGAAGGAACAGCCCTCATGCCAGACTTTCCATTCAATCAAGCCAAGCTATTGTTCTTGCGTGACGACTCTGACGAGATACAGTAGCCGTGCGACTGCATGTACAGTATATGTGTTCTCGTGGCATTTCGCCTCCTGCAGCAGGGGATCTCTGCATTAGCGCACACTCCACTCTCCCTCCCATCCCCCCTTTCCTCCTCTCTCTCTTGCCCCTCCTCTCCATGTGCAGACAAGGCAGCGTGCTGTGTGTGTGTGTGTGTGTGTGTATGTGTGTATGTGTGTGTGTGTGTGTGTGCATGCGCAGGGTGGATGCTGAAAGCTGCAAGGTGACTGAGGGAATGGAGAAGGATACAGAGCTCTGACGAGATGCAGTGCCCTCTTCCAGAACATCTTCTCCTCTTCACATCCCTCCATTTCTCTCTGTTCTCTTCACCTCTTACTCTTTCTCCTTCCAGACTGAGGTGGACCTCCTGCCCTCCTTGCAGTGCCTCTTTCTCAGCTGCAACATCATCACCAGGTAAGCTCTCGTACCGCTTAACTCCCTCCTCCCCGCAGATGGTGTCCGGACATTTCCACGTCCACTCCCTCGGCTCTTGGCGGGGGCCTGGCCAACACGCTGCAGGCAGGCAGGACACACACAAACACACACACTAAACACACTGGGGCGGCAGTTACTGTAACCTAGAAAACACCAACCTAGATGTGTTCTGTAATGTTAGGAATAAGCCTGCTATTATCTAAGAAATGGGTGTGCCTATAAAGTTATTTAAAGCCGGCTCACTTTCTTTGAGATTTAATGACACATTTGAAGGTTGAGTGGATTAAGTAGCAGCATCGCTAGGTGAGAGGTCCATGTAGGATGAATGAGAGGTGTCTTTTCTTGCCTGCTTTATGCACTTTTGCCCATATCTAGGTTTCGCTTTTAATTTACGTGTTTCTCCCTCTCTGCGCTCAGAGATGTTAACTTGTTAAAGCAACGTAGCGGTCCCACTAAATAACGCTGCCTCGAGGAGGGGCCTGTACTGTACGTGGGATTGTACGTGGCAGTCTTTATTATCCTCCCTGACCACAGTCACCTTGTGCTGTGATACATCTGACCTGACACCTCTCAAACAGCCCTGCTCTTATTGTGTGTAGCTCCGAGACGATCATGACATAGAAAGAGGCAGCAGACCGTTTGTATGTGCAGATGTATTACATTACAGAGAGACATTGTAAGTAAATAATAATAATTCTTATTATGAAGTAATTTATATGTGTCTTCTCCTTATTGTTGTTATACTATTATGACCTTATGGTAAATGCATCTTTAAATCAATTACTGTTTTGAATGCATGCTCACCGTAGCATATGAGAAACCTGCTGTGTGTACGTTTTGCATTTGTCCAATGCTGATAGGAGAACAGCTGTGCTCTGTTGCTAGGTAGTGGCACAGTGCTCACTTGGTGCAGTCAGGTTGCCCAGTACAGGATGATGGAGCAAAATCCACACCCTCATGTTTCTTTTCCTTATCTAAATCTGACTTTACCTGCTTAAATTAAATACTTTATACATTTTTTTCTTCTTCTATGGACCTTAGGGACAAGCGGATGTTGACTTGTTATTACTGCAACTATTATTGAGTGGTGTTATAAAAGTAATTATACCCAAGTGGTCACCGCGATACTTAATGCAACAATTATGATAAATGCATCAGGATTTTTCAAAAACAGATCCCTATGGTGCATTAGAATATCATATAATTATTCAAAGCACTCATGGGAATTAATAAACCATAACATTTACCTGTGTGTGTTATAGTCTAACATCTACAGTAACATCTATTGCACTTTAGGTAGCTCTTGTATCTTCTCTTGCACTTTACATGTCGGTGCTGCTATATTGCACTTTTTGCCTAACATGTATTTTGTTTTTGCTATGTTTATCAAATGTACATTTCTTAAATGTTTTTATGTGAGGGACTGCGGATAGAAATGAGCTCAAAGCTAAATCTGGCACTGTTACGCTTGACACATTTTAATGTTTTAAGTGTTCATTACTGTGCTTTGTCCCTGCGAAATAAACGATTAAACAAATAATTAAATTAAATAAGTATGTTCTCTGACTGGTTCAGATATTGCAAATTAGGGAAGTGAATTGGGAAATGATCATACAGTTCTTTATTTAATAGTTCATCAGGGTTCATCATCTGGCTCGGCTCACGTACAGTGCAGAGGGTTTATACGTAGTTCCAGGCGTATGATTCATCAAGGCTATTATCACAAATTAGCCGTCTCCTCAGCGTCGCTTGGCTTGGTTGTGGTTTTCCATGTCTTCCTTTGCCACGGGGTGATTTCATCAGAGTAGTGAATATGTTTCCCTTCACTACTGTAATGCCAGGCTGCCAGAGAGCCGGCTAAATTACCAGTTTTCCATGTTGTGTTTCATCCTGTTAATAAAGCGTAGATTAAAGAATTCAAGCACAGATTCAGTGGGGGGTGGTTGTCTTGTTGGACTTAAGGGATAGTTCAGATTACTTAAAGTAGCACTTTTCTGAAGTAAGTGAATTAGCTACAGTAGATGGAGGTAGACACGCCCCCCAGTTTAAAGGGGACCTATCATGCAAAATGCACTTGTTGATGTCTTTTATACATAACTATGTGTCCCCGGTGTGTCGGGGAACTCACGCAGTGTCAGAAAATAAAACCCTCTCTCTTTTCCTCCGTACCTAAATCTCTAAAAACGGGGGAACAACGGAGCTGATCCAGATTTGCGTCCGATATGACGTCATATCTGAAATGTGGACCCACGGCCCAATCAGAAACGTTGCTATCAGAAACAACGCCCGACTGTTTTGGACGTAATATGGTCGGTGTTTACATTAGCATCGCTAACACTCAGAGCTAACCTGTACTGGAGAGCATGTGTGTGAAGAAGCAGGAAGTAAAAAGGAACTCACCTTGTGGTATAACCGGCAAGAGAGAAAGCCTTTGAGCTCCAGACTGTTTCAGATCCTTGATAATCCATGATATGGCGTTTCATCACGGCAGTATCTAGTTTAGACGGTAGCTGCCGGGTCCCGCATGAGCTCAGCCCCCTTCTTTTTTATTATCAATATATATATATTTATTAAAGCTTTATACCCCAAATCAGCACTTTTGAAACAGGAAGTGAAATAGAGGGATATGAGGCGTGGCTAGAATGGGTGATCTGTTTGGTATTTTGAGCAAAACACTTCATAGACATGTTTTTTATATATTTGTATACATCTGAGACCTATGCTATTGCCTACAAATAGCATGTTAGGTCCACTTTAAGTTTCAAATGTTCATATAACTAAATCAATTCCAGTTGAATTAAACACTTTTTACAATATTTGAACTGCTTTATCATGCCATCAGATCGCCCTGATCAAGAGTGAACTGAAACTCTCATCTTTGATCTTGTTACAGCCACCAGACCCCATTCACAACAAAAGTAATCTTACCTTGCAGACCACAGGAGTTGTTGGTCTACTGCTGTCTTGATGGGGTAGTTATTTCATGTTTTTGTGTGACATTGGTTCGTTTGGATTCACAAATTCAACACACACAAACAAAACAATACAGGCGGCAGTAGACCAGCAACCAGCAGCTTGTGTTTTTCAAATGATAAAAATACTCTTTTTATAAATGGAGACTGGTGAATGATAGCAGCTCTAGTTCCTTGTGAGAAAGGGCTGTCTGGGAAAAGTTGTCAAAATATTGTAATTATAGCGACACTTTAACTGATATTGATTTGTTTTAGAGATATGCTTTTCTTTAGACCCTATCCACAGTAGTTCCTTTCGTTGTTACCATGCAGTAACTACTGTCTGTTTTTCTAAACTGGAGGTGTAACTGGCGCTATATCCGGAGAATAAGGATAGGATAAGTACCCTAATGCAACCCCACTTTAAAACAATCCAAAATATCCCTTGAAGAAAGGGATGACTCATCTTTCCTAAAACATACGTAGTTACCTCCCCATACATTTTGAACACAAATACATGTACTTTCTACTTCTTACATTTTCCAAACAGCTGGTTCCTTTAGTCTGAATGTGTGTTTGGTGGCGTGATCATTATTATTTAGAGTCATTGCGTGCCTATTGAATTGAACACGATCTGTGTATCCATCATTTCCTGGTCTTCTCTAAAGAAGAGGGACCAATGGAAACGTTGTCATGTTGCCGTTGTTCAGCATGGAAACATTCATCAGCTAACAATGACATTATTGTTCTATTAATATAAAGGGAGGTCAGGTACTCTTTAAAGCAGCTGCTAGTTATGGGTACTTTTTACTGAAGTACATTTCAAAGCCCTCTTTACTTTTACTTGAGTAAAGAAGTTTAGTCAGTACTTCTACTTTTACCAGAGTATTTTAAACACGAGTATCTGTACTCAGGGGCGGACTGGGACTACAAATCAGCCCGGGACTCTCGACCGGCCCACTTCGGTACCGCCGGCCCACCGCGGTGCTAGTGACTTACCGCATGAGGTAGACATTAAGGGTAAAATGCTACTGGCATTATATTATCACTGGCTCCACCATTGTAACCACTGGCCCGGAGCATTCGTCCAAAAAAAAAAAATTAACACATTTGTTGCTATAGTAATTTATGCACTAACTACATACTACTTGTACTACAACATTTGAATCATCAGTTCTTCCTCATTTTTCTCAATTGTTCATATTTGGTTTATTAAAATAATGATATTGTGGTCATTGTTAAAAAATGTCTGCTATTATTATGAGTATTATTATTTGTATAATGCGCTTTCTGCCTTCCTGTCATTAGGAGTTAGACATGTAATGGCTATGTAATTGATTTGATTAGAACCATCATTATCCTAAACTGCTGGGACATCTCCCTATAGCCAATACCTTTGTATTGTCTACTCTTCACTTACTGTCAGCATAGGTCGGCATTGATGTACAGAGCCGACAGAAGACCTTGTTTATATTGGCATCATATTGAGAGGTGCAGCCAGTGACGCGTCCTAAAACCAGGAAGTAAGCTGCTGGTTCCCTCGACAGAAAGCAATGGGATTTCTCCACAGGGTTTTGGAAAATAGCTGGAAATAAGGTCTGTGGAAAACAAACCTGTTTGATAAATGCACGTTTTGTTCAGCCGGATAATCTCCACATGTCTACCCTACTTTTATAATTTTCGAATTATAAATGTAATCGATAAAGGGTTTAGGACCAGTAGCGTAGGCAGAAATGTACTTTAGGGTGGGCCTGTAAAAAATAGGGTGGGCCAGATTTTTCTTCTGCGCATCAGAAGCTAACCACAATCCCCGCCGGTACCGGTGGCAGATTACTTTTAGAATACTTTCTTTCCCCATAACAGATGAGTATGTTTTGGGGAACAGGAGACACGTATTTTACTGTTTTAATGGCTTATCAAGAACTCAAACACAACATCTTGGTGTCATTCTGGACAACTCTCTCATCTGCACCCCACATAAAAAACATCACCCGGACTGCATTCTTTGTACTGTCTTAAACCTTTCCTTAGAATATGTTATGAATTGTAAGGTGTCCTTGGGGGCTTTGAAAGGCGCCCCTAAATAGAACGAATTATCATTATTATTTATTATTATTATCTGAAACGATGTAATAACTTTTAAAACTTTTTCCAGTCACTTGCCCCATGCATTCAGCAGCAGCAGGCCATTCACTTAGATTGTATCGCGTTATAAATGTCATCATTTCGACAATAAAGAAATGCTACATAAACGTTATCTTGCACATTTTATCTAACCATCTCCGTTTCTAACTTTCAATATATTTTAAAAGAGATCTCTCTCTCTCATCTGCGTGCGGGGGCGGGGCCTCACAGACACGCTGCATCTCTCTCTCGCTCACAGACACGCTGCAGCGCTGTGCAGTGTGCACACAGTTCTGCCGGTAATGAATATTACATTTTGTGAGGAAACTTTTCCACCAATAATTCCAATAAGTATTCCAAAATGTATTCACTTCAGGTTTACGAAAGTAACTGTAATCAGATTACTCGTTTTTCAAATGTAACGCCAGCTGAATACACTTGATTTTTTGTATTCTGATTACGTAACGCCGTTACATGTATTCCGTCACAACCCAACCCTGTGTATATCTCTCCGGACTGTCCACCAGCAGATGAAAAACACCGGTGGACAGGTGGAACCGTGCGGCAGAGTTTCCGTTAACATTTATGTTCTTCTGACAGCCCAGCAGCAGGAGAGGCGGGGAGAGGGAGACGTGGGGAGAGGGAGACGTGGGGAGAGGGAGGCGTGGGGAGAGGGAGGCGGGGCTATTTCATCGTTATCAGAAAATGATCGTATAGATCGCTGCTAGATGAGGGCAGTGGGAGCTCTTCTTGGAGTCTGGCTTTTAAAAAAAACAAAGTTCATTAGTGAACTTTGAGCCATCACTTACTTTGCAGGCAGCTCTCTGCCTCTCTCACGTTATTATGGCGCGCGCCAGAACCAACAATCAGTTTTTACCGTAAATGAGTTCGGTTCAGAGGATAAAGCACATACAACATTAATTAAACTCGATATTTGTTCACTTGAATTTCACTTTGGATATTCTCAATGGGTGAATAATTTTTTTATAATAATAAAAGTAAATGACACCGAAGCTTTCTCAGGGTAGGCCTGGGCCCACCCTGGCCCTATGGTGGCTACGCCACTGTTTAGGACGCGTCACTGCACCACTAGAAGCAATTCCATCGATCAAGCTGAAACTTTCTCTCCCTCTTCTTCTCATGCTCCCTGTCACTCTCCTTTAACTCCTCCGGTGACTTTCTTTTATTTGAAGATTGTTTTTTGCTCGGCACTTGGCCGGTTACCGCTGGTATTAAAAACATTTTGGCGAATGGTTAGGTGGCGCGATAGTCTGTAGTGAAGGAGCGCGCTCCCGCTCACGGGAGCCTGCTCGCGCTGCGCTCCCGCTCACGGGAGCCTGCTCGCGCTGCGCTCCGCAGCAAACAGCTGTTTGCTTTTCACCCAACAACGACAACCGACTCACTGGACGCTATGTTGTAGCGTTGATAAACGAAACAATTTAACAACATTGCTAGTCAAAATACCAATACGACAGAGCAATTATTTTAAAGTAATATTTGTAGTGGCCCGAGCGGGCAAGTGGAAAGTACGTTATGCTGGCCCGGGGTGTCTAAATAGTGGTTCCGGGCCAGCGGGCCATTTATAATGTCGAGCCCTGCCGGTTACCGGCCGGCCCACATCGTCCGACCGGCCCACTTCAGTACCGGCCCATCGGAATTCGTCCCGAACGTCCCGATGGCCAGTCCGCCCCTGTCTGTACTTCTACTTGAGTAGAGGATGTGTGTACTTTTGCCATCTCTGTGTGTTTGTATATCTTTGACTCTGGGTCTCATTCTAATAATTGTTTTGTTTTTGTGCAGTGTTGATCAGCTAGCCTGCCTCGGAGAGTCGTGCTCCCTTTCTGAGCTCACCCTGGATGGGAATCCTGTAGCCCTGGAGACATGGTACAAGCAGGCCGTCCTGCGCTGTGTGCTTCATCTGAAACAGCTGGACATGAAGCGCATCACAGTAAGAATCCACTCTCTAACTGTGTGTGTGCGTGCGTGCATGCGTGCTTACAAGTTCAAAAGTCCACTGGCCAAATTCGGCTAATTATATCTGAAAATGAGGTTTTCTAAAATTAGTTTATTGTCCATTTAAAAAATGTTCCTTTATCCTCTACTTATTTTTTTTGACATGCCACACTTTTAATTATGTAACTTCAGCATCATCAATCATGATGAAATGGAAAGAGGGTGTATACTGTAGAGTTATGATGACCAACCTATGGTGGAATGTGAGGAAGCACATTTACTCAAGCATTGCACGTATTTTTATTTTATGATACTTGATACTTTTACTGCACTACATTTTTGACGCTGATGTAATGTTGAATCTACTAAATGTATCTGACAGCTTTAGTTACTAAGCCCAACAGCAATATCCAAAATAATCGCTCCACCTTTACTCGCTGTGATGAACCCATAAGGCACTTTTTAAATTGAGGTACCCGAGTCGATTTTAATGCCAATACTTTTGGACTTTTACTATAGTAAGATTTTGTATGCAGGACTTTATAGTATACAATAAAATACTACTAAAAACTTCCACCACTGCCATTTTATAGCTACAATATAAATGTCTCAGAACCCATGCTTGTGCTGTATTTGTTCATAAGCCGTAATTGCATTACATATCCGATCACATGTTCAGCTAATGACCCTAACCTTAATGTCACAGTCTGTTACTGTACATCTTTAACATGACCATGTCTTGAATAGAATATATCTTTATTGTCATCACAGTGTTTCCCCTTGGATGGAGCCATAGCAGCGGTGCTAAGGCACGCAGGCCTAGCAAAATGTGAGCACGGAGCACGTGGAATTTTTTTGTGTGCATGCGAAGTGCGCCCCGCCAATATGTTTCTATGTGTCTGCCAGCACAAGAAATATCCATAACAAACAATCAAAATCAAATGTATGCAATTTAATTATTTTGATCTGCTTTATTTGGGGGTGGACCTCACATCCTCTAGGGGGGTCCGGGGGCATGCACCCCCGGGAAGATTTAAAAAAAAAAAATGTTGTAGTTAAATGCATCAATCTGGTGCACTTTGAGAGCAACATGAATTTATGGATACAGCTCTCAACACTCAGATGAAAGGGAGCTTTATACTTTTCAATGATCCAACCATCTTTAGAATATTATCACAACCAATAACAAATCATTTAAACTGGTTTATTCTTATGTTATGTTACCTAGTTAGCATTCTTTCTTTCTATTTATGCATATTTTACTAATCACTCCCCTTTTAAACTTTTTTTTTTTTTTTACTGTCCTATAGTACACATTAGAATGATTTCTTACTTTATTTTTTACAACTATATTAAATAGATAAAGGTGTGCTCTCTCTAGCTCTCTCGCTCTCTCTCTGTCTCGCTCGCTCACAGAGGCTGTGTGGTCCTCCTTTATTAGTATATAAGTGCTTTGTTAGTAATTCTATCGCTCGAAGTGGAGTCGAAAGAGATGAGTTTTCAGTCTGCGCCGGAAGGTGTGTAAGCTTTCTGCTGTCCTGATGTCAATGGGGAGCTCATTCCACCATTTTGGAGCCAGGATAGCAAACCCACGTGTTTTTGCTGCTGGGAACTTGGGTCCCCCTCGCAGCGAGGGTGCAGCGAGTCGTTTGGCTGATGCAGAGCGGAGTGCACGTGCTGGGGTGTACAGTTTAACCATCTCCTGGATGTAGGAAGGGCCAGATCCATTCGCAGCATGGTACGCAAGTACCATTGTCTTGAAGTGGATTCTAGCAGTTACCGGACGCCAGTGGAGGGAGCGGAGGAGCGGAGTGGTATGGGAGAATTTAGGAAGGTTGAAGACCAGACGAGCAGCTGCATTCTGGATGAGCTGCAGAGGTCGGATGGCACATCAGCAGCAGGTAGACCAGCCAGGAGGGAGTTGCAGTAGTCTAGGCGTGAGATGACGAGAGCCTGGACCAGAACCTGGGTGGCTTTCTGGGTCAGGAGGGGACGTATCCTCCTCATGTTGTAAAGTGTGTATCTGCAGCAGCGGGTTGTAGCAGCGATGTTTGCAGTGAAGGACAGGTTGTTATCTAGGATCACACCCAGATTCCTTGCAGTCTGAGTCGGGGAAACAACAGAGGTGCCGATGTTGATTGTCAGGTCAAGAGTGGGACAATCTTTTCCTGGAAGGAAAAGCAGTTCAGTCTTGTCAAGGTTGAGCTTGAGGTGATGAGCAGACATCCAATTAGTGTCAGCTAGACAAGCAGAGATGCGTGCGACGACCTGGGTCTCTGAGCAGGGAAAGGACAGAATTCATTATAGGGGAAACACTGCATCATACAAAGTACAACAACATTTCTTCGGCAACTCTCACTGCAGTAAAAAATAGACGCAATAAGAAATAAGAGAGCCAAGCCGCTGCGTCTGCACCAGTGTTCATTTCGTCAACGAAAAGTATGACGAAAAATGTTCGTCAACGTCCTTTTTTACACGACAAAGACGAGACGAGGACGAGCTAAAAATAGATTATTGATAATAAAAACTATGACGAAATGTTTATTTAGTTTTTGTTGACGAGACGGGACTAAGGTGTTAATGGTGGACTATCGGACATTCAAAATGCAGGCTAAGTGCAAGTGTCCGTCTTGTCTGTCAAAATGCATCTTACGTTTCTAACTTGCAATATCGTTATTTCTGCTCTCTTCACTCCAGAAAAGCGATCTCCATGTGTATCTCTCTGTGTGCGGGGGGCGGGGCCTAACTCTCTCCCTCTCGCCCTGTGTGCCGGGGGCGGGGCCTAACAGTCGCTGCAGCGGCGTGCACACAGATTTTTAAGAGTAGTACTGCTCCTTAACGATACCCGTCCCTAGATAAGTAAAGTGTTAATAGAGTGAAATGTTGCTTTACGAATTTCAACACTTGATGCTGTCACATTGAGTCCAATTTCAGATAGCTGTATTTGCCAAACTGAATTAGTTTGAAGAGAGAAAACATTTTGACTAAAAGTTGACTAAAATCTAACCATTTTTCATCGACTAAAACGACAACAACCATTTCCGTCTAAAGACTAAGACTAAATCAAAAATAGCTGCCAAAATGAACACTGGTCTACACGCGCCGCCATTTTTGAAAAAAACATCATTATGATTTTACAGTCCAAATCAAACGCTGAAAGGCGGTCTCCTATTCACGGTCAATGGGGCAAGCTCCTGTAAATCTTTACGATGCAAAACGCCGTCTTTGTTTTCGGACATTTCTGCAGCATTCATCATGTTCCCGGTCGCGTATTAAAGAGCATAAATGCATCAGTGACTTAACTATAATTATAAACCAAGCAATCTCAATACAATGAGTATTCTCAAGCATAAACATGAAGTCATTTTATTTGCACAGCATGCCAGCCAAGTGCTGCGGTGAAACCCCAGCGTGCTTTTAGAAGCTGTCAAGCAGGGAGCACCCAGGTCTGAGCTTGCTCTTTAAGAGGAATCTGTAAGTTTCACACACCTTGCCCCCAGAACACATACTGCTGATTCTTTAGAACGCTCGTAACTCCTTTTCCAACTATTTTCATGTTTTTACTTGATTTTTAAGGTCCTTAACCGGTTTGGCGAGTTTCAAAAGTCCAAGTGTAATAAAAACCCCTCCAACACACTTCTGTCCTTAACTGTCAAATCTGAAAAACAGGCAGGGGGTTTCACTTCAAGAAGTCTACCTTGTTTGAGTTTTGATTTGTTGTAGACAGTCAACCTAGGACACGTTTCCATCTTTTCAAACTGTGCCATGATGTTGCTGGAGGCAGACTGAGATGAAGCCACTGAAGATCTACATTCCCCCCTCAAACCCTTCAACAGCACTTGCCCCCAGTGCGAGTCAGATCAGATGATCAGAGATGAAATCTATGCCTGACTGATGGCAGGTCGGCTATTATTTATGAATGAAATCAGAATTAATACGGTAAATGAGGAGATACAGTTCTACATTTGATCTTTAGGCTAAATTATTATTCACATTTCTCAGTTTCCTTTGGTATTAACCCTTGTGTTGTGTTCGAAAGCTGTTACTGTTCATGGTGTTCGCAGATACATTTTGAACCATGACTTATCTCAGTCCAAAACACACACAAAAAATTACTATCATCCAATATTGTTTTAACTACCTCATAACTAATTTATAATGCATTCATAACCGTACAATGCTGTTGTAATTTAATGTTATGGCCCAAAACACATTACACCACATATATGTGTGTTCAGGTTCAAGTGTTAGTGCACATATTCTTTGAGAAAGGTCGAGTTCCCGTGGGGGGAGGGGGCAGAGGGAGGGGAGACCAGATGCATGTTGCGAAAAATTATTGTTACAGTGGATGGTGGGGGAGGGGCGTCTAAAGTCAAAGATGAATCTTTATTGGGCCAAATTTGACCCCGAGTCACCCAAAACAATTCTGCTGGGTCTCCCCAGACCCGAACCCCAAATGATACACTTTTGTAAAAATGGTCAAAATCAGTTCTGTAGTGTTTGTATAGCTGCTGTGGAGGATATCATGAAGCCTTGTTCCGATATAAAAAACTAGAGCGTAGTTATTATATAATTTTAACTTGAAACGGCTCACGGGAGACCCGAACACAACATAAGGGTTAAGTACTTAGAGTTGTTTCAATTATTGGGAAAGCCAAAAAGAGAAACGTAATCCTCTACAGTTGGAACAGTAGGAACGCTGTTGTAGGTTATATTGCAGTCATTATCATTTATTGACAATAAAACATATATTTCCACTCTGATTACATTATTTACTATAATTGGCAAAAAAAGCTCCTATGCCAGTTCAGTTAATCAAAAATATATATTTCTGTACAGTTCTACATTTGATCTTTAGGCTAAATTATTATTCACATTTCTCAGTTTCCTTTGGTATTAAGTTCTTAGAATTGTTTCAATTATTGAGAAAGCCACAAAGACACTTTCACGCTGCCTTGTTGATGTTTTTTAGGGTTATATCAAATTATATTGTGGTTCGCATATGTACTTGATATTTATTTTATCTTTCTGTTTATTTATTGTGAGTTTTTCTGTATGATTTCAGGCCCTGCACTGGAACAAAATGCTGCTCCAAAATCAAGTAAAAGAATAAGTAAAACAATCTGCCAATAGAACAAGTGAACATTTGCTTGGTTAGATTTCTTGAAATAAAACGGGATTTTTAGATAAAGGAAATCTTGTGATTAGCTGGTAAAACACATTTTGAACTATATCTTACCAGGATGAGTAAATGTTGTGTTACAATATAATCCTGAAATGCTCAAAAGCTTTCAGTTTTCTGATGTTAGTTGATTTTAAATAAGAATTCGTTTTTTTTTTTAAAATCAAGTAAATCAAATCAAAATGTAAAATGTATTTGTTAAAACAAGATGAACCATCTCGGCCGCCACTGCGTCAGGCCGTTGTGTCCTTGGGCAAGACACTTTAATGACTCTTACATGTCTAATATGTGTAATGTGTAATTGTAAAGCGCTTTGAGCACCTGTAAAAGCGCTCTAATAAAAAATGTAATGCATTATTATTATTATTATTATTATTATTATTATTATTATTATTATTATTATTATTATTATCTTTTACAAAAACCACAGCAGCTTAAAAAACTTGTTTCATTTGAGATACAAAATAAGATGTTTTCAAGAGTCTTGAAGATCCCATTTCTCACTGCATTGTTACCTCTTCAGTTATTAGGTCTTATATTGAGTGTAAAGACAAATTGACTTGAAATAGACGAATATACTTGGCAAGACTTTGAGTCTTTGCAGTGTGTCCGTTACTTCATTGCGTTCTTACCTTCAAACTAAATATTTGTTTTTATTCATAATGTCGTTAGATTTTAGTGCTTTGAACAAAAACAATGTCATTCATTTGATAACTCACAGGAGGGCTATTTTTAGGAGCTATGCTTTTTGCCCTCCCATTTCAACTTAGCTTACTTGAACCTTGACTGCATATATCATTTTGAATTAGTTAAACAACTCCAAAACAACTCTTATCTATACATTTCTAGAACTTAAATATGATTGACATGTTTTTTTTGGTATTAAACTGGAAATATTGTTGTTGACTGAAACCGTAACAACCAAATAATCAACCTAATAGACCATTAGAAGACCTTTTATTGCTATTACAGGTCCCTTTGCAATCATTAAGGTATTGATCAATCCCTTAGAACATCTGCTGCAATTTGCTCATGTCCCCCTTATGAGCTGTTGCTCTCCCAAAATGAGTTTACAGTAGCGACACACAGCATCTCAATCTGTCCCCCCCCAGCTCCCCCCCACTATTGATCCGACAGAGGCATCGTCACAGACAGCTGAACACCCCCCTGGCTCTCGGCTGGCACACTCAGATTGTGTTGGCAGCATTGCATTCTGGGAGTTTCGGCTTTCCCAAACAGCTGTGCTTCGGTTGATCCGAGAGTGAAAATCAGACAGATAATCCTGTGATCGGTGTTCGAGTCTCTCCCATCCTTGTGGTCCCCCCCCCTCTCCGCTGAATTATTCAAAACTCATGAATGGAGCGGCTCTCTGATCGCACAAGCTATCTCTTTCAGGACGAGGATCGGCGCATGGCTGGTGTACAGGCTCGAAAGGAGGAGGAGAAGAAGAGGGAGGGTCACAAGCAGACCATTCATAAGGTACCGCTCTCAACCCATCGTGTTGTCTTTGTGTGCCTGCGTTTACAGTTTAGCAAGTGATCCTGACGGACTACTCTTGGAGAGTAGTAACAAGTGTCCTCTGAGCGAATAGCGTCCTTTGAATACAGTGAGGGGTTGTATTGTTAGTTATTGAGGATTAGTTGAAGCTGCGTATCATAGCTCTCTGAAACGACCCCATGCTCTGCTGCTTATGAAATGTGATTACCAGAGTTTAATGCATCCAGCTGAATGTTACACATACTGTAGTTTGAATACAATTGCGTTGCATATTAGAGTATAAGATAGCTGTAAAAAGGCCATAATCATTTTAGGATCCAGATTATATTTACGATATGATAATACTTTATTGTCAGTCTGACATTCTTCTTGCATCACAGTAGCACCATTTGCAACGTCAACAAGGACAAATATTCTAGACAAGAAACAAGGGAACAGACATTTAAAACAACATCACGATCACTCAAGAGAAACATGTTAAGACCCTCTATTCGATCTAAACTCTTTATTTAATCTGAAGACGGACTGGTGCACAGTTTAGTGTTTATTTGGACAATAATGAACTCTTTGTTCTCCTATTTGTTACTTTGTATCGTAACATATTTGATGAAAAAGCTCAAAAATATTTACCGTTTTTTGTCTTAACGTATTTGTTTTATCATTGAAGCTGCGTAGGACAATAAACAAACATTTAGATTCAGACATAGATTTTTTTAAATATACACAGCTAACAGGGTCTGTCAATTATCTTTTAGCTTAATCTAAGATTTTCTGTCTTATACATGCAACTGTTTTGCAGTAAACGTGTGTGTGTGTGTGTGTGTGTGCGTGCAGGGGTACATATTGATGTGTCTCCTCGCTGAGAGATGGTCTTTGTGCAGGACTCATTGTCTCTCAGTAACCTAACTCCCATTAATCCTGGCTGTTGAGAAAATATTTTATATTGAATGTCCTCGCCAAAGATACTGACTCACCCCTACATCGGGGAGTGGCACATTCCAACCCTGAGCATATCGAAACTACAGCCTGTCCAGGAGAGAACAATCAAAAGAACGAATGAGTAGACATCTTCTCTCTTTAAGGGAGGGGATGGCACTCGTACTGCTGTATCTGCATTCAAATGCTGCAGAGCAAACACATTGGACTAACACATGCATATAGAATTTCAGATCTAACTTTAATGAGGTTATTAAGCCTGTGATTATTTAAGAGGGACAGAGTGGTTCCATTAGCTCTGTGTATGACCTCTGTGTTCTGCTCAAGAGAACTGTCACTTGAAACCTTCTCTGTGTGTGTGTGTGTGTGTGTGTGTGTGTGTGTGTGTGTGTGTGTGTGTGTGTGGGGGGGTCTGTCTGTGTGTGTGTGTGTGGGGGGGGGTCTGTATGTGTGTGTGTGTGTGTGTGGGGTCTGTGTGTGTGTGTGTGTGGGGGGGGGGGTCTGTGTGTGTGTGTGTGGGGTCTGTCTGTGTGTGTGTGTGTGTGTGTGTGTGTGTGTCATGTTCATGAAGGAGAAGCGGCGCCTGGCGATCCGTAATGCGGCGCAGCAGTGGGAGGGGGTCAGGGCCAGCCTGGAACTGCCACCAACAAATGGTGCTAAAGACGAAGTGAGTCCAGAGAACAGCCCCGCCCACAGCCCCGCGCAGACCAATGGCCTCGCACAGGAACCGTCTCCAGATGAACCCAGGTAGAACATCAACACATCTACCTGTAGTGCTATTTCTCAACCTTGAATGTGTCGGTGTGAGTTGCTGAGTGTTTGAGATATCAGGTGTAGAGATGTCCGTCTTCGCTCCAAGGTGAAGGAACTCATTGGCTTGTGTGTGATAAATACATTTGAAACACTCAACTGAAATGTGTCTTTCGGGAAATCATGGTTTCTAAACAGAAATGCCCAATTCTGGATCAATAAAGTATATCTTATCTAAAGGTAATACACAGACCTTGTTGTGAGCTTTTAGCAATTCTTTCTACCAAACTACTTAAACCGGTTAATAATAGTTAACCTTGTCTTGCTGTGATCTCATCTGAGAGGTGTTTGAATGAAATAGCTATCTCTGTTCTGAGTTTGTTTGCTTTGTTTTGTTTCATTAGGCGGGTTAGCCCAGGTTCAGGACCAGAGCGACCGCCAATGGGAATGGAGAACAGACTCCGGACCAACAGCCGTCCAAACAGCCCACGGGATCCTAAGTAAGACAACACAAGATTTGTTCTCTCTTCCCCTGAAGAGGATTCAGATATGACTTGTTGAAGTTAGGTGACAGACAGTGATTGACAGGTGGTTTCAATCATATGAACTGCAAAGTATTTTTAGCTCTAACATAAATAAATGATGTGTGTCTGGCACATTGACCTGCTTCATATCAAGGTTTCTTTGCAGTGTTCTTTGAAGCTGAACAATGACACATGTTCATCCTGATCATCCTGGAAACAGATTTGTTTCCTGCAACAGCTGCTACATCCAAGGTTCAAGGTTCTTTATTTGTCAAACGAACATAGTGTAGTTATGTCGATGAAAATCTTAGGTCACAGGCTTCTCCAACAGAGCAACACAGATAAACAGAAAAATATAGTGCAAGTAAATAGTAAATACAAGAAGAAAATTGTTTAAAAAAGTGAAATAGTGCAATAAGAGTCTATATTCAAGTCATTGAAATATGATATATTAGGTAAATAGATAAATCATTGTAAAGTAGCAGCCAGATGAATATTGTGGATGTTGTTTCAACAGTTCAGGTGTTTAACAGTCTTATTGCCTGTGGGATGAAACTGTCCCTGAGTCTGGTGGTGTTAGTCCGGATGCTGCGGTAGCGCCTGCCAGACGGCAGCAGACTGAACAGTTTGTGGCTGGTGTGATGGGGGTCTTTTGTAATCCTGAGGGCCTTCTTCCTGAGCGGCTGGGAGTAAAGGTCCTCCGTGGATGGCAGCTCCGTCCTAGTGATGTTCTGTGCAGTTTTCACCACCCTCTATAAAGCCTTACGATTGAGGGCGGTGCAGCTGCCGTACCAGGCCGTGATGCAGCCAGTCAGGATACTCTCTATGGTGCACCTGTAGAAGTTGCAGAGTATCCTGGAGTCCATGTTGAACCTCCTCAGCCTGCGGAGGAAGAAGAGCCGCTGTCCAACCCCCATATTGAAATATTCTTTAAAACACATTTGAGTTAATCTAGGAGGTGTGTGTTTTGGCTGCTGCAGAGCTTTGTGAGCTCCCTGGTCAAATCAGTGGAGGACATACAGGACTGTCTCAGAAAATTAGAATATTGTGATAAAGTTCTTTATTTTCTGTAATGCAATTAAAAAAACAAAAATGTCATACATTCTGGATTCATTACAAATCAACTGAAATATTGCAAGCCTTTTATTATTTTAATATTGCTGATTATGGCATACAGCTTAAGAAAACTCAAATATCCTATCTCTAAATATTAGAATAGTTCCTCAGACCAAGTAAAAAAAAAAGATTTATAACAGCAAAACACAATCAAACATTTGAAAATGTCCATTAATGCACTCAGTACTTGGTTGGGAATCCTTTTGCACGGATTACTGCATCAATGCGGCGTGGCATGGAGGCAATCAGCCTGTGGCATTGCTGAGGTGTTATGGATGCCCAGGATGCTTCAATAGCGGCCTTTAGCTCATTAGCATTGTTGGGTCTGGTGTCTTTCAGCTTCTTCTTCACAATACCCCACATATTCTCTATGGGGTTCAGGTCAGGGGAATTTGCAGGCCAATCGAGGACAGTAATGCCATGGTCAGTACACCAGTTACTGGTGGTTTTGGCACTGTGGGCAGGTGCCAGATCATGCTGGAAAATGAATTCCTCATCTCCATAGAGCTTTTCAGCAGACGGAAGCATGTAGTGCTCTAAAATCTCTTGGTACACAGCTGCATTTACTCTGGGCTTGATGAAACACAGTGGACCAACACCAGCAGCTGACATGGCTCCCCAAACCATCGCTGACTGTGGGAACTTCACACTGGATTTCAAGCAACTTGGATTTTGCTCCTCTCCAGCCTTTCTCCAGACTCTGGCGCCTTTACTTCCAAATGAAATACAAAACTTGCTTTCGTCTGAAAAGAGGACTTTGGACCACTGTGCAACTGTCCAGTGCTTCTTTTCCTTAGCCCAAGTCAGACGCCTCTTCCGTTGTCTTGAGTTCAGAAGTGGCTTGACCATGGGAATACGGCTATTGTAGCCCATTTCCCGGACACGTCTGTGAACAGTGACTTTTGATACCTGGACTCCAGCTTCAGTCCACTGTCTTTGAAGCTCCCCCAAATTCTGGAAGCGACTCTTCTTCACAATGCTGTTAAGGCTGCGGTCATCTCTCTTGGTTGTGCAGCGTTTCCTGCCACATTTCCCCCTTCCAACAGACTTTTTGTGGATGTGCTTTGAAACTGCACTCTGTGAACAGCTTGCTCTTTGAGAAATTTCTTTTTGTGTCTTACCCTCCTGATGGAGGGTGTCAATGACGGTCCTCTGGACAGCAGTCAGATCAGCAGTCTTCCCCATACTTGTGATTTAGTTTACTGAACCAAGCTGAGTGTTTTTCAAGGCTCAGGAAACCCTTGCAGGTGTTTCGAGTTAATTAGACGATTCAAGTGATTCGTTGAACACCCTACTAGTATACTTTTTCATGATATTCTAATATTTAGAGATAGGATATTTGAGTTTTCTTAAGCTGTATGCCATAATCAGCAATATTAAAATAATAAAAGGCTTGCAATATTTCAGTTGATTTGTAATGAATCCAGAATGTATGACATTTTTGTTTTTTTAATTGCATTACAGAAAATAAAGAACTTTATCACAATATTCTAATTTTCTGAGACAGTCCTGTACATCCTTAAGATGAGACACTTCTTAATCCACTGTTTATAACATGCTAGGTTGAATGTGAGGACATATCACTCCTGCCCTGACTGCGACCCAGGTCTGGAGGAGTTATGAAAGTGAAGGCTGAGATTAAAGTGGCCATGCACCATAATTACATGTTTTCAACGGGGCTTTTACTGCAATGAAAATGTCTCGAAGCACAATCCCTGAATGGCAGCGGCTCTCCTTTACAGGGTCTATTATAGCCTCAGTCATGTGGCCTAACAGGTTATGGTGAGGAGCTGGACTCACGCGATACCTCACTCCTTTGAGATGCGAGTTGTATTGCTTTGGCTTGTATTGAATGACAAAATACCAAGGGCCATTACAAACCCTGGCACCAGCAGTAACTAGAAAGAGAAAATATGTGACTAAAAAGAAATGACGATGAATAACGCCTGTGAATATCAACACTAGGTGGGAAATGTGAGTATGGTTTCAGTCACCGTTGTTTGGGTTTCATGAAAAGTCCACACACGTCTGACAGCTGTTTGAGTACTAGATGTGAAAAGTATTCTGCCCAATGTGTAGGGATGGGTATCGTTAAGGTTTTAACGGTACTACTACTTTTATCGATACCGCTTATCAATCCGGCCTTTTAACGGTACTTTTATCGGTTCTTTTGGAGAAAAAAACAAGGTAAACAAATTGTGAACAAAACTAACATTGCTTTTTATTTAAATGTAATTAAATACATAATATTTCACATCAAAAGAAACAACAATGTTTTAACAAATGGTATTAAATAACAGAATAGCTGAAACTTTAACAAACTAAATAACTCAGTTTCCTCTAATCAGTAACCCATGTTTGTATCATTGAGTTAACTCTGTGTGTTGCTGCTAGCATACATAACACCTGACGTGGAAACGTTACTCGTGGATGGGGCTGCAGAGCTGCTAGAAAGACAGTCGAACCCGGTGCATTCCTCCGTCTGGATGTGGAGCACTTTTGCTAAATGTTTAGACAAATTGCTCGTGTTACCGCCCTGACATGCTAAACTATTATTGTCACAGTCTGCTTTCTCACTCACCTATTTTCTGCATTAACATTCCTTAGTCACCTGGTAGTCACACCCTGTCTCTCTCTCACTCTGTTACACCCATCAGCTCCATTAGTATTTAGGCCCACTTCACTTTCACCTCAGTGCCAGATCGTACTTTGCAGCATGCCGCATTAGCCTTCAGATTGCTCTCCCGGTTTCGACCCTGCCTGTCCCTGACCAGCCTGCCTCGCCTGCTCCCTGACCCGTTCTGTACCTGCGACTCCCGTCCTGCTTTCTCCTAGAACCCTCGCCTGTCCCCGACCAGCTCTTTGCCTACTATCTGCCGTTTTGTCTCCTATCAGCCTATTGCCTTCAATAAAGCTGGTTACCGACTGTCCCTGGTTTCCTGTGTTCTGCATTTTGGTCCTCAGCTCGTTTGTGACAATTATTGCATTTTTGGTAACGAGCATCGAGACGGGTAAAGTTTAACCACACCTCGGAGCGAGTTCTCTCCTCCGTGTGTGTGTTGCATGCAGCTGCGTGTGTGTAAACTGTCCCGCCTCCTCGCAAGCAGGCGGGGGAGAGAGAGATCTCGTCTGGATTGGAAAGATCAATAATACTAAAAATAATCATAGACGCATTTTGCAGTCTTTTTGCGTATTAGAAACGGAGTTGGCAACACTAAAACTGCAATATAATGTTTGTGTAGCAATAATACACATGACATATACTTTTGACATGTCTCCAGTGGCCTACCGATACAATAATAGCCCCGGGCCCGTTTTAATACCAGGGCTCGGTACCCATCCCTACCAATGTGAAACGTGCAGGGGCAGATGATAACATCTGATTTGAGGTCTGTGATTCAGCACTCTTGCCTCTAGTGCTCTCAGTTGGCGAATTCCACAGTTTTGGTTAAAAGTCTGAGCATTATAGTAAAAAGAAAATGGCTTAAACATAAAGAAAATAATTGCCCTGCTTCAGAATGTAGTCAAATGTGATGACAACTGGGGGAAGAGATGATGACATGATTTCATCTGATATTCAGTAGCAGCCCCAGTTTGGTGACAAATTAAAAAGAAACCTGCAATAAGTTATTAGACAATAGCTGGTGTCACTGCCAACGTGTGACTGTTCCTATGAGAACAATCCAAGATTTATGTCTCCTAGTTTCCCCTGAGGGAAGGGATTAAGGGAACACGGCAGAGATTGAGTTATTACCCAGAAATCCAATCGTGGTGTTGGTCACCGTGTGATGAGGCCTTTGTACTATTCATACTTTTGTTTAATAAAGAGATGTGCTGACACCCTGAACAGGTGGGTTTCCAGACAAAAGCATGATTTATGCCCGTGATGGTGGGAGGGTATCAGGAGTTTACAGTCTTTAGCACTCACATCTGCTCTACACTGAACATGAAGCATTTGTTTTCAAAACTGAGATCGTAAAAGACTCTTTGGAAATGATGAAGACCTTTTTGAAAATTAAACCATGTAAACACGTCACAGTGGAGGCACAACATATGACTATGATCCATAATAGGGCCCCTTTAGAGACAGTTTAATAAATCTAAGTTGTGTTTTATTTTGTAGTTTCGGGAATTTGGAACAATATCGATGATTATTTTCATGTTTTAAAACGTCTGTAAAACTGACAATTGCATTTGACACACAATCCAATCCACTTTATTTCTATGGCACATTTAAAAACAAAAGAGTTGAAAAAAGTGCTGTACATCATCAACTGTATAAAAAACATAGCATAAATAAATACATACAGAACAGACAGGACACATGAAACAAATGTAAAACACGAGACGATGAAACCAGATCAGAAGCCACAGACTGAAAAACTCCTACATGACGTACAAACAATACAAAACACTAGTAAAATAAAAACCCAAATTGAAAAGCACAAGTGTCACCTGGCCTGTAAATGCCAGGAGAAAGAAGTGGGTTGGAGCAAGTCTAACCTGGAGGGGCAATTCTTTCCATAATGTTGGAGCTGCAACAGCAAAGGCTCTGTCTCCTCGCTGCTTTAACCTCGATTTAGGGACGACCAGAAGTCGTCTGTCAGCAGACCTCAGTGACCGTGTGGGTGTGTATGGTTTTAAAAGATCTGCCAGGTACGATGGGGCTAAACCGTTTAGGGCTTTGTGTGCAAACAATAACATTTTTAATTGTATTCTAAAACTGACTGGTAGCCAATGTAACGAGGCGAGTACAGGCGTAATATGTTCACGCCTGCCTGTCCTTGTAAGGAGGCGCGCAGCAGCATTCTGGACCAGCTCTACGTAGGCGAGACATGAAAGCCTGGCTTACTCCAATGTACAGAGCGTTGCAGTAATCCAGTTTAGTGGATATAAAACAATGTATTACTTTCTCAAAGTCATTAAAAGAAAGGAAAGGCTTGACCTTTACTACAATTCTTAGCTGAAAAAAGCTGGATTTTACCACAGAATTGATCTGTTTGTCCAGTTTAAAAATCATGATCAATCCGTACACCCAGATTTGTTACAATGGGTTTCACATATGGCACAAGAGAATCCAGCACAGGTGGGGCATTGGGGCCACCACTGGGTCCAAACAGGTACATTACGTCTCATATGTTCTTCTACGCACACAATTCTTTATTATTCCGCCTGTTATTTTGGCCCTCTTCTTCTCCCACATTCCACATCGCAGAAACTCCGTTCAAACATCAAAACGTTCAGCTCGGTCGGGAATCGATTGCTATTACTTTTCTCATTCATAACTTTCATAATTCTTGAGATATAGCCCATAATTCATCACAATTTTAATATTTGAACTTTAACATTGCTCAGCTCGTTAAGGCAGAGTGCGTGAAGTCAGAGTTAGAGTGGTGGACAGTTTGAAATTCGCCTTCATATTTTTTTTTAAACCTGCCATTATTCCCAAACCCTACACTTCTCACACATCATTTTTAAAACTTTCAACATGTCTCCATTAAAGCCCATTGTAATTTCAGGCTGATATTTCCTCACAGCAGCAGCCGCACACCTTTAGTTAATCTGCCAAAAAAGCCACATTATTGACCCGAAAGTACACAAAAAGCACACTTCAGATACTCAAGGTCCTTGAGATGCTTCACGCTTTCAAATTTCACTGATATCTGTTACGGTTCTTCAACAAAACTTTCACATGTAAGAGGTTTATCTCTCATTCAGAACAATGGAAACCTTTGATCTCTGGACACCTCGTTAGCTCAAATATAAACACCTGTGTCATGGAACACGATGATGTCATCACTCCAACTGACATGCTCAGAACAGCAGACTTCAGATAAAGGTTAATGGTCCTGCCCTCAACAGCTCTACGTCAATTATGGGGTGTCATCATATGCCGTCTCCATGGAAACGCATCCCTCGCCATAAAAGACGATGTCGCTATACATTAACTCCTATGAAAATGTTCAAAAAGTGCTCAAACTTCACATGTGTGCTAACAGTCTAGCTGTGATGACATCTACGGGACAGTTTTGAGATTTCTTCAAATGCCGTTGCCATGGCAACACAATGCTCGCCATGAAACACGGTTTTCTCATAACTTCAGTGAAAATGCTCCAAACGGCCCAAAACTTCACAGGTTTGGTAACGA
This sequence comes from Harpagifer antarcticus, assembly GCA_902827135.1. NCBI lineage: Eukaryota > Metazoa > Chordata > Actinopteri > Perciformes > Harpagiferidae > Harpagifer > Harpagifer antarcticus. The sequence goes on from CADEHL010000266.1 coordinate 4,648,522, forward strand.
TGCAGCCATCAACGCATCTAAGCGTATTATGGGATGTCATCAAATGCTGTTGGCATGGCGACAGATCATTCACCATCAAGTTAGTTTAAAAGTTTGCAGTTCAAATATTCTGCTGCTTTTCCACGCCTTTTTACTTTCTTTTCTTCTCTCATCACACATTCAAGCCCCCAGTGTTCATGTATCATTTCAATCTAATTTCTTCACTTTCTTCTTACACATTACATTTCAGCATAGCAGTTTAGCGTCAGATTTTCAGCACGAAGCATTCCCACTAGCAATTTCTTCAGGAATTGCATTTTCTAGTTAGATCTGTTATTTTACAACGTTAACGTATATCATCTGACTTTATTTTGTGTCTCTGAATAATTGTACTCTTCACAGCTGAGACTTTTCCGACTCAGATCATAATAACTTTGAAATGACTGCTCGGAAAGTAATCTTTCATATGTATGTCATAAACCGTATATTTCGGGGGATTAAGTTGTGAGAGATGACGGATGTCCCTTTAAAAATGTGTAGGATTAAGTGAGACCTCCCTAATTGAATTACAAGAGTCTAGGATCCATGTAATCGTGACAGACGCTTCGTCAGGTCTTCCCCGCCTCTCTTATTGTTAGCTGTTGTTGTGTTCAGGGCCACCTGGCAGCGTCTCAGCTGTGATTATGGGACAACAATACATGACACCGTGCAGTGTGTTGGTGGCAGGCGTCCAGAAGCGACTCTCCTTCTTTACGTGGCTTGTGTACACGTTACGCTCCATCTCCTGCTCTGCTGTCCTGATTTACTACCTTCAGCACTTTAACACGAGGAGGCGTGGCGTGTCCTGATGATTAAGCAGCCTTTCAGTGTCTGGTGCCTCCCCTTCTATTACCACCATGTGTCTTTGACTTTGCAACCTTCTTCAATACCAGGTCACCTATTATGCAAAATCCACCTTTTCATGTATTTTCTACATCAACATGTGTCCCCTCTTCTTCATGTCTCTTCTACATCAACATGTGTCCCCTCTTCTTCATGTCTCTTCTACATCAACATGTGTCCCCTCTTCTTCATGTCTCTTCTACATCAACATGTGTCCCCTCTTCTTCATGTCTCTTCTACATCAACATGTGTCCCCTCTTCTTCATGTCTCTTCTACATCAACATGTGTCCCCTCTGTGGAAAGAGATTCTGAAAGTTTCAGGAAAAAGATTCTCTTTTTGTCCTGACCCATTTATATAAAAACCTGTCTGAAAATGAGCTGATCAGATTTTGGCCACTTTATGATGTCATAACGATGTTTTGGCTTGTGTAACCATTAGCCAATCACCAACCAAGGTAACCCACCCCCCCACACCTTATCACCTGATAGTAGTCATCAGAAAGGATGACAACCATTTAAATTCACTTTCTCGAGGTTGGGCACATACATTCAGGTATCTTAAACGTCTAAAATAAAGTATCCCTTGCAGACTGATTACAATAACCCCCCCCCCCCCTCCTCCTCTGAGTATCTCCACTCAGAGGAGGTACTTTTTTGGCAGGGGGCTTAAAGTGACAGGTGTATTTAAAAAGAAGTAACACGAACAATAATGTGTTTTCTGAACATTAAAACTTGTAATTTTAATCCAGTAAGAAGCTTTATTTACAAGGGTGAACTTTCATGTTAGCACGATATGTCTGCTTTAAGACACCCCCGCCTTCTCATCTTCAACCTTCCTAAATGTTCCCACACCACTCCGCTCCTTTGCTCCCTTCACTGGCTCCCGGTAACTGCTAGAATCCACTTCAAGACACTAGTACTTGCGTACCATGCTGCGAATGGATCTGGCCCTTCCTACATCCAGGACATGGTTAAACTGTACACCCCAGCGCGTGCACTACGCTCTGCATCAGCCAAACGACTCGCTGCACCCTCGCTGCGAGGGGGACCCAAGTTCCCATCAGCAAAAACACGTGGGTTTGCTATCCTGGCTCCAAGATGGTGGAATGAGCTCCCCATTGACATCAGGACGGCAGAAAGCCTGCACATCTTCCGGCGCAGACTGAAAACTCATCTCTTTCGACTCCACTTCGAGCGATAGAATTACTAACAAAGCACTTATATACTAACATAGGACTGGCTTATCTATAGCCAGCTGACAAAGCACTTATATACTAACATAGGACTGGCCTATCTATAGCCAGCTGAGTAGCACTTGAAATGTGTGGCTCTATGATACCTGCTGTACTTATATGATTCTGTTTTTCTTCTGGGCTGTGTCTTCCTGGTCGTATGTACTTATTGTAAGTCGCTTTGGACAAAAGCGTCAGCTAAATGCAATGTAATGTAATGTAATGTTATACCATGACATTTCCCCATGACATTTCATTAAGAAATGCTTTCATTTGAGGTGCATGGAGGTTCTCATTTGGTATGCAAAGAGTAATGTGTCAATCAAATATAATTATTGAGTGTAATATTTCCTGTCTGTCACTGGCTTATTTGTTCAAGCTGTACTACAAGATTAATCCGGTTGTTGGGTTTACTGTAATTTTGTGGCTTTTTTGTCACGCAGCTCCCAAAGGGTATTTCAAACTGACTAAACTCTTGGCCTCAAAAAAAGACTTTGAGTTATGTCACACTGTATACTCTTACAAGCAGACCACACACAGACACACACGCACACCAAAACTTTCCCAGAGGCTTACAGCTGTGTTCTGAACTGGTCCTGTAACACTAACCCGTCTCCTGAGGCTCACTCACCTGTCTTTCACACGAGATAAATCAGAGAAAGTGATTACTTGCAAACTCATTCTATGCAGAGCAAGTTCTCTGTCTCTATCACTGCTCCCTTTTTGTCTCCCTGATGTTTCTCCTGAACTGAAATTGTTTGTCTGCTCTTTTTGCTGCTAAATGATGATAAACTGTTCCTTGTGTCCGGTACAGAGAGGGGTCACCTCTCATTTCCAAACAAAGAGCAGCTTTATGTTGTTTCCTGATGTGTCCACCTCTCGTCTACAGACTCCAACACACTTTCTAAAAATTGGTCTGAACAAGAATCTTGGATTTGAGTTCTGCAATCAAAGGATTAGTCCTCTAACCACTGTGGCGTTCTGCTGCGGACAGATTGGGAGGGTGTGAAATATGAATAGGGGCGATAAGCTTGTTGGCGTGCTGAAATCATAATGATCAGAGTTGGGTAGCGTGTTGCCATCTGATGTCCTCCTGACCCAGAGGGCTTTGCACACACAGGGAGATTAACGTCTCCTTCAGACTCGCCCAGAAACCCCACTCTCACGACTCTCTTATCAGGGGAGAGCACTTCAACTGTCCTGAAGAATAGAAGGAAATTACGCCGGACAAATAGGACATTGGCTAGACCCTTGCGTGTTCTGTTGCAAAGTGGCTTTTCTTTCTCTTGGCACAATGCAAGCTTTATCAAACACGTGAGCAAAGCGATAAGAGCCACTTTAGCACACATTACATTTGAAAATAGATGTTAACGTTGGCATAACAGATTAGAAAAGTTGTAAGATAGCATCATTTTTGTAAAATGTTGGATATATTTTCCAAATGTGGACTATGCTAAGGTTTTTTGTTTGCTACTGTATTCTTGTGTTTATGCTATACTTCATTAATTAAGACAGGTGTTAGTGTCGCCAAGTTTACAAGTTTGGATAAAAACAGCTTATTTAATGCCGAGTTTGTATACTATTAAATCATCTAGTCAGTAGTGGACCGGGCGAGACATAATAAGGGTAGAAATCACCTGCTGCCATGCAATCTTATTTCATTTGAATATACCTTTGTCAAGTTTTACCCCCCTTTTTTGAGTATTGGGTCTTTCCACAAGTCAGAACTATGATATCCTGTGGCCTAAGAACTTGATACATTGTATAAACGGTCACTATTAAAGTATTTTGTGCTTTTCAGGGCTGGTTAACAAAGTGTGTTTGTGATATGTCCGCTTTAATACACCCTCCCCTTCCCATTTTCCCCTTGATTCATTAAGGAATGCTTTAATTTGAGGTGCATGGAGGTCCTCGTTTGGTATGTAAAGAGTAATGTGTCAATCAAATATAATTGAGTGTAGTATCCCCTTTCTGTCACTGGTTTATTTGTTCAAGCTGTACTACTAAATTAATCCGGTTGTTGTGTTTACTGTAATTCGTGGCCTTGTTGTCATGCAGCTCCCAAAGGGTATTTAAAACTGATTAAACTCTGAGGCAAACTATGGCCTCAAAAAAGACTTTGGGCTAAGTCAACCTGTATACTCATAAATACACTTACAAGCAGACCACACACACACACACACACACACACACACACACACACACACACACACACACACACACACACACACACACACACACACACACACACACACACACACACACACACACACACACACACACACACACACACACACACACACACACACACCAACACTCTCCCATAGGCTTACAGCTGTGTTCTGGACTGGTTCTGTATATAAACGGTCACTATTAAAGGATTGTATCTGATTTTATTAATCTAACATGCTTCAATAGCAATATATATTTTTGTGTTGGTCTTTTGTTATTTCTTAATCATTTAACCTTTATTAGAATTATGGCATTTTATTACTATTACCTTTTTTCATTTCTGTTGTCACTTTGTTTTAGGGGGTTTTATATTTTATATTGTTGCGATTGACTCAGTTGTCTTGTGTCTTATCTGTCAGAGAAACCATTATTTATTTTATTTTTATTATCTTACATTTGACCTCCTTGTGTCTATTAACCCGTTACATTTTATATTTTCCTGTAAAGTTCTTAACAAGTAATCTGAGGGGAATTTCTTGTTGTTTATTTTCAACTTGTGATGTGTCATTTTGTAAAGCACTTTGAGCTGCATGTGTTGTATGAAAAGTGCTATATAAATAAAGCTTTATTATTATCATTACTATTAAAGTATTTTGTGCTCATCAGGGCTGGTTAACAAAGTGTGTTTCTGTGTATATTCTGCAGGCTGGTGGAGGCGGGCAGTGTGCAGAGCCTCTCTCTCTCCGACAGTCACCTGGCGGAGCTGGACGGAGACACGCTGCGGTTGTTCGGCCCCGGAGCCCTGGAGGCCCTGGAGCGAGGCTGGGGGGTCCAGACCGCCAGCGCTGTCACTGTTATAACTTTCCGCTACATCAACTTTGACGCCATCATACCAACACTGCCGCGAATTAGGGTCAAGTTCCCCAATCTATCGGTAAGGGCACTGTCATTGTCTTATCGATTTAATCCGTTTTGTACATTTTATAGCTTTTCTCTATCGGGGTTGTGGGTTATGACGCGCCTCTCTTTGCTTCCAAACAAACTTTGCAGAGATCGTTGTAGCGTTGAATCACATCAGATTTATTCTTACACACATGAAGACAAACTTCCTCGCTTCAAAGTAACTAAAAGTTCTCCGTATCAAAAGGGAACAAAAATAATCCCGTCTAATCACTCCCTCACTCAGCTGTGTTCCATTGTCATGCCATATATAGACATGCACGTCATACCTGACAGCGCACATTTCACAACAAATAAGTGAGACTTAAAGTGGACCTATCATGCTATATTTGAATAATATATTGTAGGGCCATACCTATATAAAACATGTCTGTGAAGTTTTTTTTTTCAAAATACCAAACAGATCATTTTAGCCATGCCTCATTTCGCTCTATTTGCTCTTTTCCAGCCCTGTTTTTGCAAAGGCTGAATCTGCTTTTGTGGCAGACTACAGCGCCACTTACAGGCCTGGCATATGTACTACAGCGTCTCCAGCGCTTTCGAGCGGCAATGGCCGTGGCCCAACCCCCCCATTCCCCTGATAGGTGGAGAATTGCCCATATAGGCGGAGCTCCTCGTTTCTGAAGTCAGAGCATTTTCAAATAATAATCAGATCCGTTGCAGCCCCGTTTTTAGAGATTTGGGTATGGAGGAAAAGAGAGAGGGTTGTGTTTTCTGACACTTGGTGAGTTCCCTGACACACCAGGGACACGTATTCATGTATAAAAGATAGGTCCCCTTTAAATTAACCATCTTTTAAAACGAAGTGTGACTCACTAAAACAAATAGTTAAAAGTTTACTCTTTATATTATTAAGCTAAACATTGAAACCATAATGATGAAAGGAAATGGCTCTAACAATCATAATGAGCCATTGGATAACGTTGAAGAAGACCAAAATATAATAATCATGTTACTATTTGACATATCACAATGAGTAAAGCTTTTTGAGGTGTTGGCTCGTGGAACCGGCCATCTCTCTCTCAAACAATCCTTGTTCTGGCCTGCATCCACTGATCCATTTCGTAAATCAGGCAATAGATCTTGTAGGACTAGAGCAGTGTTTCTCAAACTTTTTCATACCAAGGACCACTTAACCAATAAAAAAACACTCGCGGACCACTTAACTCCACAAATATCCAAAAACACATAGTTTTTCTAGAACAGATTACAAATCGCCTGAAAATGGTACAAACAAGTGGCAACATGTGTGACGAAGGTGTTGCGCTGGGCTATATCATGCAATCGAAGCTCGCTCCATTGCCGAGATATTCCCGCGAAAGTGCGGAAAACTTAAATGTATTTATTTATTTAAAATGTGAAATGTTACCAATATACTCACGGACCACTAGGGGGCGCTCACGGACCACCAGTGGTCCGCGGACCACACTGGACTAGAGCAACACATTAACCAAATGTACATTTTTCCATTTACATCATCGATCTTGGCAGATAATTTGAGGTGCTCATGACCAGTTGTCGTCTCAGGAGGCGTGTGGCGCAGTGGGTGGTGCGTAGGTGTTCGGAACAGGGGGTCACAGGTTCAAACCCCACTGCAGTCAGCATGTCGTTGTGTCCCTGGGCAAGACACTGTCACGATCTGTCCGTGTTATGTTTTGTCTGTCTGTTTCTGTCTTTAGTTTCCTGTTTTATTTTGTAAAGTGTTCACCCCCCGTTTCCTGCCTGTTGTAATCTGTCTGTGATTCCCTGTCAGTTTCCCTGGTGTGTCTAATTTACCCGATTGTGTTCACCTGGTGTCCCTGTGTTTTCTCCTCCCTCCTCACCTGTGTCTTGTTTGTGTGATTAGTCTTGTGTGTATTTAAGTTCTGGTTTTTCTGTCTGTCTTTGTCGGTTCGTCTTGTGTCATGACCTGGTCTGCGGTGAGTGTTCTGTTCTGTCTTGGTGATTATGTAGCCTTGAAATAAAGGAGTCATTTTTAGCACTATAATCTGCATTTGGGTCCTGCTTCCTACACACACCGTAACATTACGAACCGACCAACAATGGACCCAGCAGACAGCTTGTACGAGGTCACGTACAATTTAACATGCTTGAAGAATGACTTTCGATATGCCTCCAGTAGTAAAGAGAGGCAGTCAATTATTTCTAAGGCACGCCAAGAAGTAACCTCAAGGCCCTGGTTAAGAGAGTTACTACCCGAGTCCGTGGAGGACTTTTTTGGTAGCGTTGAGGTCAAACCTGTTTCCCGGCCTGTTAGCCCCTGGCAGGCTAGCTCCCTACCTCCCGATTCCCAACCTGGCACCATACGCCTTGGTGGGTTCCGTCTGGAGTCAGCCCCGGCTTCTTCCCCATTTCCTGCTCCTGTCCAGGATCCGTTCTCGGGTACTCGTCTGGCTTATGGAGGTCCACGGAGTATTCAGGCGGCTGCTAAAAGGAGTCGTCGCAAGGCCAGGTTAGCCCGAGCCCTAGCAGCCATGGTTCCGGTTACAGTTCCGGCCCCAGCAGCCATGGTTCTGGCTCCAGTACCGGCTCCAGTACCCCTGGTCGCGACTCCAGTTTCGGCTCCAGGACTGGCTTACCGGCCAACGCCAGCTCCCCGAGTCCTGTCGGCATACCGGCCGACTCCAGCACCTCGTCTCTTGTTGGCTCCCCAGCCAACACCAGCTCCCCGTGTCCTGTCGGCGTACCGGCCGACTCCAGCACCTCGTCTCCTGTTGGCTCCCCAGCCAACTCCAGCTCCCCGTGTCCTGTCGGCGTACCGGCCGACTCCAGCACCTCGTCTCTTGTTGGCTCCCCAGCCAACACCAGCTCCCCGTGTCCTGTCGGCGTACCGGCCGACGCCAGCTCCTCGTGTCCTGTCGGCGTACCGGCCGACTCCAGCACCCCGTGTTCTGTTGGCAAACCAACTCTCTCAAGTTTCCCCTCCAGACACTTCTCAAGTCCCCTCTCAGGTCCCCTCTCCAGTTTTCCTCTCGAGTTCCCTCTCAAGCCCTCTCTCGAGTCCCTTCTCAAGTCCCCTCTCGAGTCACCTCTCAAGTTCCTACCCGAGTCCCCTCTCAAGTTTCCCCTCAGGTCTCCTCTCGAGTTCCCTCTCAAGTCCCCTCTCGAGTTACCTCTCGAGTCACCTCTCGAGTTCCCTCTCAAGTCAACTCTCCAGTGTCCTCTCGAGTCACCTCTCAAGTTTCCCCTCAGGTCTCCTCTCGAGTTCCCTCTCAGGTCCCCTCTCAGGTCCCCTCTCGAGTCTTTTCTCGTGTCCCCTCTCAAGTCAACTCTCCAGTGTCCTCTCGAGTCACCTCTCAAGTTTCCCCTCAGGTCTCCTCTCGAGTTCCCTCTCAGGTCCCCTCTCGAGTTACCTCTCGAGTCACCTCTCGAGTTCCTTCTCAGGTCCCCTCTCGAGTCTTTTCTCGTGTCCCCTCTCAAGTCAACTCTCCAGTGTCCTCTCGAGTCACCTCCCAAGTCAACTCTCCAGTGTCCTCTCGAGTCACCTCTCAAGTTTCCCCTCAGGTCTCCTCTCGAGTTCCCTCTCAAGTCCCCTCTCAGGTCCCCTCTCGAGTTACCTCTCGAGTCACCTCTCGAGTTCCTTCTCAAGTCAACTCTCCAGTGTCCTCTCGAGTCACCTCTCAAGTCAACTCTCCAGTGTCCTCCCGAGTCAACTCTCCAGTGTCCTCTCGAGTCACCTCTCAAGTTTCCCCTCAGGTCTCCTCTCGAGTTCCCTCTCAAGTCCCCTCTCAGGTCCCCTCTCGAGTTACCTCTCGAGTCAACTCTCGAGTTCCTTCTCGAGTCCACTCTCCAGTTTCCTCTCAAGTTCCCTCTCAAGCCCTCTCTCGAGTCCCCACTCAAGCCCCTACTCATGTCCAGTTGGAGGTCCCGCAGACTAGTCTTCTGCCGGGGGTCCTGCCAACCCCATGTCCTGTACCGTTGGAGGTTCCGCTGGGGGTCCTGCCAACCCCATGTCCTGTCCAGTTGGAGGTCCCGCAGACTAGCCCTCTGCCGGGGGTCCTGCCAACCCCATGTCTTGTCCAGTTGGAGGTCCCGCAGACTAGCCCTCTGCCGGGGGTCCTGCCAACCCCATGTCTTGTCCAGTTGGAGGTCCCGCAGACTAGTCTCCTGCCGGGGGTCCTGCCAACCCCATGTCCTGTCCAGTTGGAGGTCCCGCAGACTAGCCCTCTGCCGGGGGTCCTGCCAACCCCATGTCTTGTCCAGTTGGAGGTCCCGCAGACTAGCCCTCTGCCGGGGGTCCTGCCAACCCCATGTCTTGTCCAGTTGGAGGTCCCGCAGACTAGTCTCCTGCCGGGGGTCCTGCCAACCCTTTGTCCTGTCCCGTTGGAGGCCCCGCCGACTACTCTCCTGCCGGGGGTCCTGCCAACCCCATGTCCTGTCCCGTTGGAGGTCCCGCCGACTACGCTCCTGCCGGGGGTCCTGCCAATCCTATGTCCTGTGCTGTTGGAGGCCCCGCCGACTACTCTCCTGCCGGGGGTCCTGCCAACCCTGTGTCCTGTCCCGTTGGAGGCCCCACCGACTACTCTCCTGCCGGGGGTCCTGCCAACCCTTTGTCCTGTCTCGTTGGAGGTCCCGTCGTCTACTCCCCTGCCGGGGGTCCTGCCAACCCTTTGTCCTGTCTCGTTGGAGGTCCCGTCGTCCACTCTCCTGCTGGGGGTCCTGCCAACTCCTGGTCCTCTTCCGTGGGGGATCCTGCCGAAGCCTGTCCCGCCGGCTCCGGTTCCTGTCCGGCCGACACCGGGTCCTGCCCGGCCTCCGGAGTTGTCTGGTCTTCGCCCTCATGCTCGGCCCCCTGAGTTCGCCCGCTGTGGCCTTCGCCCCACTATGGACTCTGCCTTGCCCCCGGGCCGTCCGCCCGAGACCCCCACCTTGGACTCTGCCTTGCCCCCGGGCCGTCCGCCCGAGACCCCCACCTTGGACTCTGCCTTGCCCCCGGGTCGTCCGCCCGAGTTCCCCACCATGGACTCTGCCTTGCCCCCGGGCCGTCCGCCCGAGACCCCCCACCTTGAACTCTCCCTTGCCCCCCGGGCCGTCCGCCCGAGACCCCCACCTTGGACTCTGCCTTGCCCCCGGGCCGTCCGCCCGAGACCCCCACCTTGGACTCTGCCTTGCCCCCGGGTCGTCCGCCCGAGTTCCCCACCATGGACTCTGCCTTGCCCCCGGGCCGTCCGCCCGAGACCCCCACCTTGAACTCTGCCTTGCCCCCGGGCCGTCCGCCCGAGACCCCCACCTTGGACTCTGCCTTGCCCCCGGGCCGTCCGCCCGAGACCCCCACCTTGGACTCTGCCTTGCCCCCGGGTCGTCCGCCCGAGTTCCCCACCATGGACTCTGCCTTGCCCCGGGCCCCCTTCCTGGTCCTCTGCTGTGCCCCTGGGCGGTCAGCTTAGTCCCGTCCTCCGGACCCCCTCCACCCACCCTGGTGGCCTAGGGATACGTCCCTCCTCCGGACCCCCTCCACCCACCCTGCTGGACTGTGTGGGATTTTTGTTTTTTGGGGTTTAGGGACGTCTGGGATCCGTCCCTTGAGGGGGGGGTTCTGTCACGATCTGTCCGTGTTATGTTTTGTCTGTCTGTTTCTGTCTTTAGTTTCCTGTTTTATTTTGTAAAGTGTTCACCCCCCGTTTCCTGCCTGTTGTAATCTGTCTGTGATTCCCTGTCAGTTTCCCTGGTGTGTCTAATTTACCCGATTGTGTTCACCTGGTGTCCCTGTGTTTTCTCCTCCCTCCTCACCTGTGTCTTGTTTGTGTGATTAGTCTTGTGTGTATTTAAGTTCTGGTTTTTCTGTCTGTCTTTGTCGGTTCGTCTTGTGTCATGACCTGGTCTGCGGTGAGTGTTCTGTTCTGTCTTGGTGATTATGTAGCCTTGAAATAAAGGAGTCATTTTTAGCACTATAATCTGCATTTGGGTCCTGCTTCCTACACACACCGTAACAGACACTTTACCCCAAATTGCTCCTGTGGGGATTGTCCACAGTATTGAGTATGTAAGTCGCTTTGGATAAAAGCGTCTTACAGGTAACATGTAATGTACAGTAATAATGTAATATCACTTCCCATTAGATAACATTGATACATACCATCATCTTTAAGACACGACATTAGTTTAAGATTCTTAACTGATAAGAATAATTCAACATGGCAAATCTGGCATATTTTACTGTTGTAATTTGTATTTAAAAAGTAAAAAAATTGTCAATTTAGCCCCTGAATCGAATCAAAAATTGTATTGTGGCAGAGTTTGTGATGTCAGCGAATATTTACCAAAGACCTACTCCTCTGAAACCAGCCTGTTTCTTTTCCTGCAGCACATGATCTTCCAGGAAACCAACATCTGTCGTCTGCCTCAGCTGGCGGCTCTGGCTCAGGTGAGGCGTCTGGACCAGCTGACCATCCACGAGGGGGGGAACCCGGTGGCCAGTCTGGCTCTGTGGCGCTCCTTCCTCATCTACCGCCTGCACCACTTCAACCTGCAGAGGATCAACGGCCAGGAGGTGAGCCTGGAATGCACTCCTATATTATTTATTACAATGAAACAAATGTTTTTTTCAGGATTCAAGATTTAAGGCTTTTATTGTCATTCGTACATAGCTACAGTGTAGATAAGTCACAGGCTCCTCCAACAGTGCAACACAATAAAATAATGCAATTAAATACAAATAAAATAAAAGTAATGCCAGCAGAGGCTATATACAAGTGATATATAATTAGTAAGTTGCAAACAGGTGAATGTTATGGATGTTCTTAGTTCAGGTGTTTAACAGTCTAGAAGCAACTAAGTGTGAATGAGAAAATGTTTTTGGGGGGTCAGATGAAAACATTGATACCACTTTAGTTCGTTAACGTTTGACCGGTAAATGTAAGGCTACTTGAGTTAACCTTACTTATAAAAAACGTAGAATAAATAGCTAGCTAGCAATCTGTATGGTTCTCCAATTGCCATGCTATATCTTGTTTGTCTAATCAATACAACATGTCAAAACCTTTGCATCCAACTCTACGCCAGCGAACAAATTATAATTTTTCAAAATGTCAAACTTTTCCTTTCATTTTACGAGCCTTAACACTTGAACCGCCAGGGGTCGCTGTATACCTAAAACCGCCAACGGGTCAAATGTACCCGCTATTAGAATGCATTGATTTTCAACGTACAATGTAATTTTATTTATCATACTAGAACACAGGGTTAAGAGTAGGGTTGGGTATCGTTTGAATTTCCACGATTCCGATTCTACTTTTCGATTCCGGTTCTTAACGGTTCTCAATTCCGATTCTTTGAGGGGCAGGGTAAAAAAAAATGATTAAGTTCTTGTTGAGAAAAACAAGCATATCTGCCTTCTCAGGCAGATATGCTTGTTTTTCACGCATACCAGGAAGAAATGTTTGAACATTTTAAAGTAAAATGCTTCAATCTGGTGCACTTTAATCAAATCAAATCAAATCAAGTTTTATTTACATAGCACATTTAAAAGCGATTTTTGGTCGAGCCAAAGTGCTGTACATGCAATAAAAAACACTTATAATCACAATAAAAGACAATAATTTACAACAGATATATAACAAACACAGGGAATAGTCAGGAGTCGTGCTCCGCTCTGACTAGAAGGCCTGAGAGAAGAAGTGAGTCTTAAGTGTGGATTTAAAAACCCCTAGGGTCTGGGCCGACCTCACGTGGAGGGGCAGAGTGTTCCAGAGCCGGGGGCCAGCTGCTGCGAAGGCTCGGTGCCCTCGGGTTTTGAGCCTGGTCTTGGGCACTACCAGCAGCAGATGGTCAGCAGACCTTAAAGCTCTGGCTGGGGTGTAGCGCTGGAGGAGTTCAGCTATATAGGCCGGAGCCAGCCCATTTAGTGCTTTAAAAACAAATAAAAGGATTTTAAAATCAATTCTGTACCGAACTGGAAGCCAGTGCAGTGAGGCCAGAATTGGGGTGATGTGGTCACGCTTTTTATGGCCAGTCAGCAAACGTGCAGCTGCGTTCTGGACTAGCTGCAGGCGTTTAATTGATGCCTGGTCCATACCCATATACAGAGCGTTGCAGTAGTCCAGTCTCGAGGTCACAAAGGCGTTAATAACCCTTTCCAGGTCTTTAAAAGATAAATACGACTTGGTTTTGGCCAAAAGTCTTATTTTAAAAAAGCAGGATTTGACTACGCTGCTGACCTGCTTGTCGAATTTAAAAGTACTGGAGAAGGTCACCCCAAGGTTCGTGACCGAGGGGAGGATGTTTTGTTGGAGGGAGCCCAGAATATCAACCTGGGAGGCTGGAGGTTGGGGTCCAAAAAAGATGACCTCAGTCTTGCTTTCGTTGAGGTTTAGAAAGTTTTTGCTCAGCCAGGATTTTATCTCAGTTAAGCAGTCCATCAACTGTTGTAATGAGTGTGTGACACTTGCTTCGAGAGGGAGATATATCTGTACATCGTCGGCGTAGCAGTGGAAGGGAATATTATGTTTTGTGAGAATTGAGCCTAGGGGCAGTAAGTACAGTAGGAAAAGGATGGGGCCCAGAATCGAGCCTTGGGGAACCCCACAGGTAAGAGGGGCTTTTGCAGAGGAGAAGGCACCTAGCTGCACAGCGAAGCTACGGTCTGTCAGGTAGGACCTGAACCATGCAAGGGCAGAGCCTGTGATGCCAGCGGACTGTTCAAGCCGTGACAACAGGATGCTATGGTCCACAGTGTCAAAAGCAGCTGTCAGGTCTAACAGCACCAAGACAGCTGGGCTACCTGAGTCGGCGGCTAGGAGCAGATCATTAAAAACTCTTAAAAGGGCTGTTTCAGTGCTGTGCATGGGTTTGAAGCCAGACTGAAACTTTTCGTGGATTCCATGCGTGGTTAAAAAAGACTGCAGCTGGGCGTAGACTACTCTCTCCAGGGCTTTTGATAAAAAAGGTAGCTGGGAAATGGGCCTAAAATTTTCGAGAAAGGAGGGGTCGAGATGTTTCTTTTTAAGTAATGGCTTAACCACGGCATGTTTGAAGGCAGTAGGGACACATCCTGAGCTAAGGGAGGTGTTTACAATTAATAAAATACTTGCTCCAACTGAATCTAAAACGTCTCTGAGAAGGCGAGAGGGAATGCTATCTGAGGTGCAGTTTGTCGGCCGCAGGTGCTTGACCACATCCGAGAGAGAAGAGAAGGATACAGGCTCAAAGTGGTCGAGGACAGCAGGGCACAGAAAGGGAGCAGGATCTGGGGTAGCACTAGCGTGAGCTAGCCTAAGAGCAGATACCTTTTCAATAAAAAATTTAAGAAACTTATCACAGAGAGTAGTCGATGGCACAATAGAAGAAACATCACAGGGATTAATGATCGAGTTGAGGACATTAAAAAGAACCTGAGGTTTATGGCTGTTTTTGGAGATTAACAGAGAGATGTGCTCTGTTTTGGCTGCTTTGACTGCCGTCTGGTAGTCAGACAGGGAAGCACGAAGGATTTCTAGGGAGACATGGAGTTTATCCTTTTTCCATTTTCTCTCTGCACGCCTGCAAGCGCGTCTGAGAGCACGAGTACAGTCATTGAGCCACGGCTCTGAGAGCACTTTTGTGCGTCTAAGCGTAAAAGGAGCAACAGAATCCAGTGTTAGTGTGCATGTAGAGTCAAACATGGAGATAAGCTCATCAGCATTAAAAGCACAGTTCACATCTAATTTACAGATCGGAGAAGCATTAAAAGCATCAGAGAACTGTGAGGCAGTCAAGGGGTTAATCGAACGCACACGACGCGCAGGGGCACGTGATTCGACTCCTGCGGAAGGGATGGAGGTTGTAAACAGAACCGGTAAATGGTCTGAGATACGCGTTGCTGCACATATTTCATCCACAGATACAGACAGTCCAAACGATAATACTAAGTCCAAAGTGTGTCCTTTTTCGTGTGTTGGGCCAGCCACGGACTGAACGAGACCAAAAGAATCAAGGAGATTTAAAAAGTCCCTAACCAGAGGTTTGGACTCACAACACACATGGACATTGAAGTCTCCGGAGATCAAAACCCGATCATATTTCACCATGATCCCGGACAGAAAGTCAGAAAAGTCATTTATGAAATCCTTATTGCACTTTGGCGGACGATACACGACTGCGCAGAGTATAGGCGAGGCCGGGTTCAGTTCAAAAAGCTGCAACTCAAAGCTAGCATAGGTAGTTACAGGGTGAAGCAATCGGCATTGGAGGCTAGCTCTAAACACTGATGCTATGCCCCCACCAAGGCCGGTGGCACGGGGGGAGCTGAAGAATGTACAGTCAGGAGGAAGAAGTTCAGAGAACGGTGTATACTCGCCAGCGTGGACCCAGGTCTCCGTCAGGAACATAAAATCCAGCTCACGGGAGGTGAAGAAGTCGTTTAGCAGGAACGTTTTGTTTGCTATCGACCTAGCATTTAGCAAAGCCATACAAAGTTTTTGCTCCGGGCTTGCCGACGGTGGAGTGCGTCTCAGCTGACGAAGATGTGCGTGTTGAACGCCGCGTGGGCCGGGAGCAGTCAGTCGGGCAGGAGGAGCTGCCAGCGGGCCCAGCAGAGTCCGCAGCTCCGGAAAAACAGGGCGAATCCACCGATTCCGCACATGACGTGCAGCGGGAGGGCCATGACATCTGAGACGTGGATAAGTCCCAGAAGAAGCCGTCAGGTATGCCTTCAGATGGACCAGTGCACCACCACGCTTTCCCCGTCGTCTAAAGCGCTTTCGGCGAGGCAGGATGCAGGGCAACCGGCGCAGGTAGGTGGGTATATCCAACAGTAGAGGGGGGGGGGGACGATTTATGGTTGCCAGATGTAAGATTTAAGCAGAATTACTAGAGACTAGA
The DNA here is from genome assembly GCA_902827135.1 of Harpagifer antarcticus. NCBI lineage: Eukaryota > Metazoa > Chordata > Actinopteri > Perciformes > Harpagiferidae > Harpagifer > Harpagifer antarcticus. Next base: position 4,664,545 of record CADEHL010000266.1, read on the forward strand.
TCTAGGGGGTACAACTCTAAACACCCATATGAAAAAGATCGGTTTACATTTGAATAATTAAATAAGTATGTGAACATAACCAATAACCCATAGCCAATAACAAATACATGTAACGTATTTTATTTTTGTTGTTCATTCATATCTTATTTTACTATTTTATTTATGCATATTTTTTTATCTCTCCAGTTTAAAACGATATGTCTGGTTTACTGTCCTATAGTATACATTGGAATGATTTCAAACCTGTTTTATCCCAATAATTAAAGGAGTGCCTTGGGAATATGTGTTTACATAAATTGTGATCAAAACGTTTGAGACCCACTGAGATAACTTAGACTAAAGTGAACTATCTAAACACTCAGAGTCCTTTACCTCACTGAGCTGTAGTCATCAGCCTCTCGGTCTGACTGGAGATGACTCTCCCTCCACATCATTGTAGAAACATCTTCTTCTTCCGTTAGAGCAGCTAGCACCAGATGCTAATAACAACAGCGCCGGTTCCAGTGCACCCTCCCTTTCTCCCTCACTCACTCGCACTTTGGCTGTGAGCTGTGGGTGCCAGATAGGCAAGGCAAGGCGACTTTATTTATATAGCACTTTTCAACACAAGGCAATTCAAAGTGCTTTACAAAAAATGAAAGACATTAAAAAAATGACATTTAAAATCATTAAAAAGAAAAGCGAATAAAATAAACATTAAAAGAAAAAATACATGGATAAAAGTTACAGTGCAGTCTAAGATATGAATAGTTCAATTAAAAGCAGCGACAACAAGAAAAGTCTTCAGTCTGGATTTAAAAGTAGTCAGAGTTGCAGCGGACCTGCAGGTTTCTGGGAGTTTGTTCCAGATATTTGGAGCATAATAACTGAATGCTGCTTTACCATGTTTAGTGCTGACTCTGGGGATAGAAAGCTGACCAGTTCCTGAAGACCTGAGAGATCTGGATGGTTCATAAATTAGCAGGAGGTCAGAAATGTATTTTGGGCCTAAACCATTCAGTGCTTTATAAACCAGCAGCAGTATTTTGAAATCTACTCTTTGACACACAGGAAGCCAGTGTAAAGACTTCAGAACAGGAGTGATGTGATCCACTTTCTTAGTGTTAGTGAGGACTCGAGCAGCGCCGTTCTGAATCAGCTGCAGCTTTCTAATAGATTTTTTAGTGAGACCTGTGAAGACACCATTGCAGTAGTCCAGTCTACTGAAGATAAAAGCATGTACAAGTGTTTCCAAATCTTGCTGTGACATTAGTCTTTTAATCCTAGATATATTCTTTAGGTGATAGTAGGCTGATTTAGTAACTGTTTTAATGTGACTGTTGAAACTCAGGTCAGAGTCCATGACTACACCTAGATTTCTGGCTTTATCTGTTGTTTTGAACATTGCAGACTGAAGCTCAGCGCTAACTTTTATACGTTCTGCCTTGGCTCCAAAAACCATTACCTCAGTTTTATCTTTGTTTAATTAGAGAAAGTTCTGACACATCCAGTCATTGAGTTGTTCAATGCACTTACTCAGTGTTTGAATTGGAGCATAGTCTCCTGGTTACGTAAATGTGTGTGTCATCCGCATAGCTATGGTAACTTATTTTGTTGTTCTTCATTATCTGAGCCAGTGGTAGCATGTAGACGTTAAAGAGAAGGGGCCCCAAGATGGAGCCTTGAGGTACCCCACATGTCATATTTGTCAACTCAGATGTGTATTTACCTATAGAAACAAAGTTGTTTCTGTCCTTTAAGTAGGATTCAAACCAATTTAGAACTGTTTCCGAAAGTCCCACCCAGTTTTCCAGTCGGTCTAGTAATATGCTGTGGTCAACAGTGTCAAACGCAGCACTGAGATCTAATAATACTAACACTGAAGTTTTGCCACTGTCTGTGTTTAAGTGGATGTCATTGAAGACCTTTACAAGAGCAGTCTCAGTGCTGTGGTTTGGACGAAAGCCTGACTGGAACACATCGAAACAACTATTTAAATGCAAGAAGTTACTCAACTGTTGAAAAACAACTTTTTCAATGATTTTACCTAGAAATGGGAGGTTTGATATGGGCCTGTAATTGTTCATTACTGAAGCATCTAGATTATTCTTTTTTAAGAGCGGTTTAATGACTGCAGTTTTCAGGGCCTGTGGAAAAATACCTGAGTGAAGAGATTTGTTTACTATATGAAGTAGATCTGAGGCCATGCAAGGCAAAACATCTTTGAAAAATCCTGTTGGAATAATATCAAGGCAGCAGGAGGAGGACTTCAGAAGTTGAATAATGTCCTCTAGGTTTTTATCATTAATCTGATGGAATTGTGTCATGGTGTTTGAATTGATGTTAAGTGGACACAGAGACAACACATTTGCTGTTCCTGATGTAGAGGCACTGACTGCTTGTCTGATTTTCTGAATTTTGTCAGTGAAGAAGGAGGCAAAATCATTGCACGCCCTGGTGGATAGAAATTCAGAGGCTACTGACACTGGGGGGTTAGTTAGTCTGTCGACGGTAGCAAACAAGGCACGTGCGTTGTTTTTGTTTTTGATAAGCCAACATCCCCCATTTTCATCACTTGCAGCGCCCATCGTACAGGGCGAATGAAACGTGTAACCGGGGTGAAAAAGGGTGATACATTTACTTAATTATGAATGTTGTTAATCAAGTCCGAAAATTAGGATGAGCACCAACGGTCAAAACATTTGTTTTCCCTCCCAGAGCTGTCAGCGCAGCGCCTCCACAGATCTGGCGCCCTAGGCGAACATCTATAACGCCAGTGCAACGGGCCGGCCCTGGTCTCAGGTTACGCTGTAAGAAGTGTAGGTACAACGCTACATTTCCCGCCTCGCCGCAGTCATACAGTAGGCTCCGGAGAGCGGCGAGAAACATTTCCTCAGTCATCGAAAAGCGGAACCGAAATTCACATTTCTAAATGATGCCGTTGGAATCGAAATGTTGGAACCGGTTCCGAACCGGAACCGGTTCTCGGTACCCAACCCTAGTTAAGAGTGAGTTTTGATCGCACAGTGAAACTTATACCAATATAATCTGTGGACTCTCAGCTTTCATATGATATCTAGTTTGTGCAGTAGTATGAAAGATCACTACCGTGAGTTATGTGCAAAGTGTCTCTCTATATATATCGATCTATCTATCTATAACTATCTATCGATCTATCCATAACTATCTATCTATATATCTCTATCTATCTATCCATCTATCCATCTATCTCTCTATCTCTCTATCTCTATCTCTATAAGGAACCACAGTAAACAACAGGCGTTGCTATAGCAACACGTCATGTTTATGTTTTTGCGCGAGATCACTGCATTTTCTATAAGGTAAATATTACCCGCTGGCGCTGATGGGTATAAATGGCAATTTGTTGGGCCATTTTTTCAATCTGACTTCATTTTGACAATTTACAACAGAGGGTGCTACATAACACACTTTCAGGAAAAGTCACGGACTGGGAGACTTGATATTTTATTGAAAAAAAGTTACATACAATCAAGAATCAGCTGTGGGTAAAATGTACCCGTTGGCGGTTCTAGTGTTAAAGGAGTAATATGTGGGATCTAATGGCATCCAATAAAAACATTAGTATACCTGCCATTCCTTGATTCTTACCTTTTTTTCAGATTGTATTGTCTCATCCCCCATTTGTGCATTTGTGAACTTCCCTTATATAAAACACAGTACAGGGTTTTCCTTTTGTGCAGGGACTTTAACTTTTGACGACATGGTCCTGAAACCTTTATTTTTGTGTTTATGGAGTAACTTTACAATTCAATCAAATATCTTCTCGTGTGTCTCTACCTCAGGTGACCATGAACGATGTGATCGCTGCAGAGCGTGTGTTTGGGACTCTGGGTCATATAGCAGCCACTGAAACTCCTCGCTGCCGCCTCCTCCTGCTGCTGGAGGTGTCCAGGTGAGAATACATCTCAGAAAATACGCCACAACATAATAATAACTAGAATGTAATGACAGGTGTGTGCTGTGTCCCTCACTAGGTATGGTGTACCTTTTAAATGTGTAGATATGTGTGAGTTACAACTGTACGTGTAAGTGCGTGCCCGTATAGTTTAGTGTGTTAAGATTTATGTGTGTGTGTTTTATGTAAGGCAGTGAGACAGAGCCTGGCACAGTGGAGCCAGGGGAATTAGACTGAGTGTCTCAGGGTGGATACTTGGCACCTTGGCGCAAACATTCTTCTTTCTCTGCAGCCAAAAGCTGTCGAGGTCTGTCACTCTAAATAAAAAAACACTCGAGAAGCAGTATTTTAATGGTTCTCATTATATGGTTGGTATCAACAGCCTCAACTGTTAAAGCAGAGCTACACAGAGTGACTTTTTCTCAAACATTGGAATGGGTAGAATCCAATGTCAGTGTGAGAAATCTGTATTAGTTGCGCTTTTATTACATTTATTTTGATGACTTAATTAAGGAAATGATCGTTAGTAACTTGGTGAAGGAAGTTGTGTTTTTGTGATGATTTTTTAGATGAATGCCTCTCCACAATAAGCCAAAGATAAAGAAGGGATATTCAGTTTTCTACTTAGTTATTGTATATACACACACACACACACACACACACACACACACACACACACACACACACACACACACACACACACACACGCACATAACAAATGCACACATGCGTATTGCGTAGGACCTTTCCAGATCAGGTCCGAATACAGATATGCACAAACACGCATGCTGGTGACCCTTCTGTTCCCAAACCAAGTCCCTACAGATTGAGCTACTGCCACCCAGTGAACATCTACAGACCCTATTTTCATGAAACTCACAGGAAGAGTGAAGCATGGGCAAAGGAAGAGTGGTTTTTTATTTCGTAGCAGATCTGAATCACAAAGCGGATAAACACAATTATCACTTATTGAAACAGCCTTGGCAGAGGTGTGCTTCTAGTTCATGGTGCATTAGCTTTGGTTTATTGAAAGTTAATGTACCTGCAGGCCTCTGGCTGTTTCGAGTTTGTATCTTCATCATGACTGAGTGCACTTATGTAAGTTGGATGAAAGCTTTAGTTAGATGAAAAGCAATGCAGGTCGTTAATTGCCCTTTCAGAATAAAAATCAAGTTGTAAACTGTAGGACAATTTGCTCTTGGCTTCATCTCACTCTTATTTAACTCTGTTTTTAGATCATATTAATGAAGGTGGATAGACGCAACAGCCCACGGCCGATTCAGATTATTTTTGCATCAGCACTGAAATCTTAATGACTGCATGAAGAACCATTAAGCCTGAATCCATTTGTTAAACTAAATGCTGTTTGATTATGCTCCTATCAGATTTAGCCTCCTGCTAAACTGTGTCAAATAAAGTGTGTTTTGAGGTAAATGAGGTAACGATCTGCAGGAAACTCAGTTTATGTTTCATGTTCCCACAAAGCTCCCGTGTTGCTCAGTGGGCTGTGAGTTTAACACAAAACATTAGGCTTGTTTGAGATGAGCTGCGGCTCGCCTCGAAAGTAGACGAGAATAGCCGATTGCAGCCGGGGGAGGTCTCAAAAAGCTCGCCTGAAGTCGGACAGCTCGGAGTCGGCTTGACTCGGTTTGCAATGGTGGAAATTGCGTTGGCGTTCTTCGTTGCAGATGAAGTGGATGCAATAGAAATCCCACACTTATATCACTACAAATGAATGACTCAAGTGTCTGTTCATTTTAAAGCAAATCAATACAAGGGGGGTTGAGTCCTACATGTAAAAGACAGAACCACTACTTTTCAAAACTACTTCCGTCAGTGGTCTTGACCATTGAATGATGAATAAACAGTGAGGGGTATGAATACACTAGATATACACAGCAGCCTGTGAGCAGTACAGTGTGTATGAATATGCTAAGATATATAAAGTATTGTGGTGACACGTTATGGGACATAATTCACCGTTGGGTATATTGTGTAAACGGTAAGTAGTGCAAGTATAGTATAATATAGATATTAATTTCATGATGTTAAACATTGTGGAACAATGATGAAAAATGTGAATCGAAGTGGCGACGTAAAACTGACACAAAACAAACTTTTGCCGAGCCAATTGGAGAGCTTCATCAGCAGCACGGGGTAAACACCACCAATGAGCGCTCAGCTCGAGATACCAGCGAGTCGTTTCCCATCAAGCATTTCGCTTCTGCAGCTCATGGAGAGAAACTGCTCCGCCTCGCTCTCAAGGCTGCCGGCGTCTTTGTCCCATGAGATTTCAACGTCTCATGCAGTCGAGCCTCCAGAGCAAGTCGGACAAAATGACTAACCATCATGCAACGCACTAGCGAGACGGCGGTCGTAATTGCACAGGTCGGTCTCGCTCATCTCAAACGAGCCTATTGTCGAGGTGTCGTGGCTCCGCAGAGTGGGTACAGGTGTATTAACAATTACATGGTTTAAAGATTAATTTCCTTGAGGATCGTTCTACTTTAAGATGCTTATTTTTTTTAAATAATGTTAAATGTTTATGAGAAAATTAATGATATGGAACGGGGACATCTCACCATTGCTTTGCAGTAACTGATGCACAAACACCTTATACAAATGAGTACAGTGTTATTTATCTAAATAGGCCAAATTTTCACAAATAACACTAAATTCTATACTTTACGATACTAATATCTAAAAAGCCAGATATGATACTTCATATATATATTTAAAACATATTTAGTTGGATTGATGTTGTCTGTATGACTTGCATACAGATCCAATTTTGGGAAAGACCTTTAAATAGAGTTCATTGTCTCAAAACAGAAAAAATATTAACGTTGTTTACAAGGTTTTATTCACACATAATTTGCTACAGAGGAGCCATTTGACTGATTTTTCGTCCCTTGTTTGAGCCAAATCTGGGTTTAACATGATTTGTGGAGCTCCCTCTGGTGTCGTGGTCATGGTGTTGCTGTACTCTGTCGTCTACTCTAAGCCATCCTAGGTTGTCAAAGTGGGCAGGGGTGAGGTGGGTTCTAGTTGTAAGGTCAAGCAGTAGTCTGACCAGTTTGTTTTGTGAAGTTTGTAATTTTGTTTTTAGTGCCTTTGAGGTGCTTTGACACCATGAGGTGCAAGCATAGTCATAGTACCCTTGAATGAGTGCTCCTGCCAGAGTCTTCAGGGTATTCTTGTTTACCAGAGAGGAGATCCGGTACAAGAATCTAGTTCGTTGGTTGACTTTTTTGATTACATTGGATGCCATTTTGTCACAGGTGAGATTTGCCTCTAGTATGGAACCTAGTATGTAATTTCATCTTTCCTTGTGACAATATTGTCACCCACTGAAGAGAATGGACTCTGTTTTACCCAGGTGTAATGATAGTTTGTTATCGGCGAGCCAGGTGCAGATTCTGCCGAGTTCCGAGCTGAGGGTTTTTTCAACCTGCAACTTGTTCCTGTCAGAGACCAGCAGGGCTGAGTCGTCCGCGATCAGGAACAAGTTGCAGTCACAAGCTGACGACATGTCATTTGCATAAATTAGGAACAGTAACGGTCCTAGTATGCTTCCTTGTGGAACACCACAGCTCACTGGGGGGGGGGGATAGAGTACCGTTTACCTCCACCATCTGTTCTCTCCCCTCCAGGTAGGATTGCATCCAGCTCACTGATAGACTATCAAAACCAATTGCTTTTAGCTTGTCAATCAGAATGGAGTGATTGACAGTGTCAAAGGCCTTTTGTAGGTCCAGCATCACCATGCCGCAGTATTTGCCCGCGTCCACCTCTTGTTTGATGTGGTCGTTCAAATGGAGAAGGCATGTGTCAGTGGAGTGGGATGTTCTGAAGCCAGATTGGAATTCGTAAATTAGATTTTTTTCCGCAAGGTACTTTTCAACCTGTTCGTATACTATTTTTTCCATGACTTTCGAGATGGAGGTAAGAATAGAAACAGGGCGGTAGTTGCCTGGGTCCAATTTGCTGCCCTTTTTGTGCCTAGGGGTTACTCTCACAATTTTGAAGTCTTTGGGTACGTGTCCCTGTTTTATGGAGAGGTTTATTATGTGTGTGATGACTGGGGTGATGGCGGCTGCTGAGTCTCTGAGGAATTTGGAGGGGATATTGTCATGACCAGTGGCCTTGTTAGGTTGGAGGGTGCTCAGTTTTTTGTGTACCTCAGCTGTTGTTACCATTACTAGTTTGAAATCATCTTTGCGTACCCCTAGGTGATTGTAGTAGGCTAGGATGTGTTCTACCCCAAAATGCCCTGAGTGGGAGGGAAGTTTATTTACCAGTGTTGTGGCTATGTTTGTGAAGAAAATGTTTAAGTAATTGGCCACATCCAGCTTGTCTGTGATGAGCGTGTTATCTGTCTTTATGTTTATGTTTGAAAATCTGGTTTTAAGTTTTTTACTGCAGCCTACCTTTAATGGTGTTTTAATACATTCCTGTATTAAAACACACTGTCATATTGCAAAGTAATGGCTCTTTTCAGTCATTGTGTGCTTTTAATAGTTTTCTTTGTCTGAAGTAAAACAAAAAACACCTCCTACACATTTTAAGATTAATCTATACCATGGATCTAATGCTGTGCTGAATTGAAATAGATTGAAAAGAAATCTGACACTGATGGTTGTGATGAGCTAACTGATGTTATTTCGATGGACAATGCACAGTGCTGGACCGCATTTATTTTTTAAAGTTGTCACAAGCCCACGACAAACAGACTAATTACTACTGTCATTATTTTTCTACGGCATGCTAGTTATTTTTGCTCTAAAGAAACAACAGGTCTTTATCAGCTCTCATGCGAATATACCAAACATCACTAAGTTTGAACTTCTGGTAAGTTTGAGCGAGTGCTGTTTGATTTGTTTAATCTCACCAAGAGAATTTCCTTGTGGTTATTGAATTGGATGAATCCTGTTGTATGTGCCCCATTCTTTGTTCTACAACTCATATGATTTAGATGAAACTAGACAATCCTGCGGACAAAGTGTTCACTAAAGATTTACAATTATTTCATTATATTATTACCATAGACTAAGCATCAACAATGTATCACAACACTTCTTAACAGTCTCTAGCTCCTGATGTTGCAAACTGTACTTTAGTGAGTATTTTGCCTCTTAGAATCTATGAAACAAGGATGAGTAACTGTGTACTAAATGTATACTGTATGGTGTGCGGCCGGGGTGGTAGGAGTCTCTCTACATGATGAGAGTCTGCTGCAGTGTTGGAACCAGTCTCTGCAGAGGAGCTAGCGTAGCTGAAATGCTAATAGGCTGATCTGATTTGAATGGAGACTGGCAACAGTTCTGGAGGAGGCTGTGAAGGCGGTGGCTGCATCACGGGCGGACTCTGACGCTGCTGAATCAGACTGGGAGTGTCCTCTCTGCCTCCAGCATGAGCAACACTAGCCATCCACACACACACACACACACACACACGCACGCACACACACACACACACACACACACATATCTTATCCTATGTGGAATTTTTGCCTGCAGACTATTTTAACATCCTGGCAGAGGCCTGTGGAACATGTTGCTGCAGCGGTGAATCACATGAGATTTCATACTGATTAGACAGTAACAGTGATGGTTAGCATCAGGGCAACTTATGAGTGTAGTTTTTGTAATGAGTGAAAATAAACACTATAATTAAATCAAAGGGCTGAGTCTCTCTGAGTTAGCACAAAACCTTTATTACTGTGCTCTCTGCCGCTGTTTCTCCTCAGGTGTGTGTGCATGTGTCTCACTGTGTCTCCTCTCTCTCCACCCTGAAGGAAGCGCCAGCTGCAGTTCCTGTTGGAGGGGCGCGGCCGGCGTGCAGGACTGAGTCCGGAGGAGCTGCGGGACAACGGGAAGCTGCTAGGAGAAGGCCTGAGCCGAGCGCTGTTCAACTACCCCAGCAGAGACTGCAGCGCTGCAGAGAGCCCGGAGGTCAGCTCAATGCACGCTGTTCAGCAGTGGCACATCAATCATATATATATATATATTAGGGCTGTCAGTCGATTAAAATAGTTAATCGCGATTAATCGCAAATTAATCGCACATTTTTTATCTGTTCTAAATGTACCTTAGAGGAATATTTTTCAAGTCTTTAATACTCTTATCAACATATGAGTGGACAAATATGCTTTATGCTAATGTTTATTAACATTTGAACAATGAGAAATATCCTCATGAATATTAAACACAACAACCTGAACATTACAAATATTCGCCTCAATTCAATCTGGAACCTCTCTCATTCAAATGGTGTGTGTGTGTGTGTGTGTGTGTGTGTGTGTGTGTGTGTGTGTGTGTGTGTGTGTGTGTGTGTGTGTGTGTGTGTGTGTGTGTGTGTGTGTGTGTGTGTGTGTGTGTGTGTGTGTGTGGTGTGTGTGTGTGTGTGTGTGTGTGCGTGTGTGTGCGCATGTGTGTGCGCATGTGTGTGCGCATGTGTGTGCGCATGTGTGTGCGCGCGCATGTGTGCGCGCGCGCGCGCGTATGTGTGCGCGTTGGAGCTAAGTGCAACTCAAGGCATATGCTCGAACGGGAGCTGCCTGGACGCTGCAATCATGTTGCGCACTATCCGTGCTGAGTGTGCTGACTTATCGTACAATGTCCCGCTGTCTGGCTTCCTGCATAAAGTCAAGTGCTCGGCGCAGTTGTGGCGAAATGTCGCTCCTCTGTTTTCATTTAAACAGCTCCTTATATCCGTTAGCGCAGCTAGCTAGCACCAGATGCTAACAACAACAATACACGTAAGGTCTCTCTCTCGCTCGCTCGGGCCACACATACACACACCCTCCCGGTCCTCCCGATGGCCAGTCGGTGCCTGCCGGTGAGCGTGGAAGTGTGGTCTGCCACAAGCGGGCAGCAGGAGCGGGGCTGTCAGCATCAGCTTGTAGATGGTATTTTAAACTCGATGTGCTCTGAAACTACAGGGCGGCCGAGGACCAAAAATACACATGCGTTAATCGCGTTAAAATAATTAGTGGCGTTAATTTATTTTTGCGTTAACGCGTTATTAACGCGTTAACTTGACAGCCCTAATATATATATATATTTTATTCATCTAGCTCAATATCACATATTACACATATGTCTGAAGGGGCCTTACAGAGCGGACACTGTCCTTAGACTCCCAAAGAAACCCCACAATTAATGGGGAAAACATTCGGTCCTTGGAAGAAAGAAATTCAGATGGATGTCAACGTTTACTTTATTATATATATTTTTGTTGTTGTTGTTGTTTTGTTTCAACCATTTTACTCTGTAGCACTTTCAGATTTGTATACTCAAATGAAAAGTGCGCTTATAAATACAATTGATTATTATCCATCCATCCATCTTCTTCCGCTTATCCGTGGTCGGGTCTCGGGGGTAGCAGTTCCAGCATAGAGCCCCAAACTTCCTTTTCCCTGGCGACATCAACCAGCTCTGACTGGGGGATCCCAAGGCGCTCCCAGGCCAGCGAAGAGATATAATCCCTCCACCTGGTCCTAGGTCTACCCCTTGGTCTCTTCCCAGCTGGACGTGCCTGGAACACCTCCCTAGGGAGGCGCCCAGGTGGCATCCTAACTAGGTGCCCGAACCACCTCAACTGGCTCCTTTCGACGCAAAGGAGGAGCGGCTCAACTCCGAGTCCCTCCCGGATGACCGAACTTCTCACCTTATCCCTAAGGGAGACACCAGCCACCCTGCGGAGAAAACCCATCTCGGCCGCTTGTATCCACGATCTCGTTCTTTCGGTCATGACCCATCCTTCATGACCATAGGTGAGGGTAGGAACGAAAATGGCCCGGTAGACAGAGAGCTTTGCCTTCTGGCTCAGCTCCCTTTTCGTCACAACGGTGCGGTAAAGCGACTGCAGTACCGCTCCCGCTGCTCCGATTCTCCGGCCCATCTCACGCTCTATTGTTCCCTCACTCGAGAACAAAACCCCGAGATACTTGAACTCCTTCACTTGGGGTAAGGACTCATCAATCCATCGGTTTCCTGCTGAGAACCATGGCCTCAGATTTGGAGGTGCTGATCCTCATCCCAGCCGCTTCACACTCGGTTGCGAACCGATCCAGTGAGTGCTGAAGGTCGCAGACCGATGAAGCCATCAGAACCACATCATCTGCAAAAAGCAGTGGTGCAATCCTTAGCCCACCGAACCGCAGACCCCCCCCCCCCATGACTACGCCTCGAAATCCGATCCATGTATATTACAAACAGGATTGGTGACAAAGCGCAGCCCTGGCGGAGGCCAACCCTCACCGGAAATGGGTCCGACTTACTGCCGAGGAGCCGGACACAGCTCTCGCTTTGGGAGTACAGAGATTGGATGGCCCTGAGTAGAGACCCCCTCACCCCATACTCCCGCAGCACCTCCCACAGTAACTCCCTGGGAACCCGGTCGTACGCCTTCTCCAAGTCCACAAAACACATGTAGACCGGATAAGCGTACTCCCAAGCCCCCTCCAGGATCCTTGCGAGAGTAAAAAGCTGATCCGTCGTTCCACGACCAGGACGGAATCTGCATTGTTCCTCCTCAATCTGAGGTTCGACAATCGGCCTGACCCTCCTTTCGAGTACCTTAGAGTAAACTTTAAAAAGGGGAACCACCACCCCGGTCTGCCACTCCTTCGGTACCGTTTCCGACTTCCACGCAATGTTGATGAGACGTGTCAACCAAGACAGTCCCTCAACACCCAGAGCCTTCAGCATTTCTGGGCGGATCTCATCCACCCCCGGGGCTTTGCCACTGTGGAGTTGTTTAACAACCTCAGTGACCTCCCCCCGGGAGATTGGTGTCGATCCCCCGTCATACTCCAGCTCTGCCTCTAACATAGAGGACGGAGTTGTCGGGTTCAGGAGTTCCTCAAAGTGCTCCTTCCAACGCCCTAATGGCGCATTTCCACTGCAGCGGGTAGCTCGCTTTAAGCGTGCCGAGCCGTGCAGGGCCCGTTTTTGGTTGCGTTTCCACTTGGCCTAGTTTTGGCCCGGGGCTACTTTTTCACCTTTTTTCTGGCCCGACTAAATCATGGTTCTAGGGCCAGGAACAACCAGGCTGAGTCAGGCTGAGTATGCTAAACTAGAGAGAGAATCGCTGGCAAGGGGGCTACAACTACAACAAGATGAACATATTTGACCGTGATTTAATTGTAATACACGTTTCAAAATGATGCCGAAGTAACAACATACTGATACCGGTTAGTAAAAACCATGAATTAATGCTTTGACAAGTCTGCAGACAGACGGCAGGCGAAAAACCCTTTTAAAATGCGTGTTTTCTAAATGGAGCTTGGCTAAGCTAACGTTATATATGCTCCGACCGTCCACACTCACAACAACGGCCTACAGACACAAATAAACCAGCGACTGTATTCGCTATGACACAGACAGTCTGTGGTTTGTACTTGTTTAACTTTTGTCTAGTTTCTGAACAGATATGAAGAGCTGTGAGCTCTGAGTGCTAAGAGCTAACGGCTGTGTTGTTTTTCTGGGGCTCTCATTGAAGATGACGTCACGGCTCCGCCTACACTGCGTTACTATAGTAACTACCCCAGTTCCTAAACTGTAATGGAAGCGCAGCATTAAAGTGAGCCGGGCCTAATAAGGCCTAACCAAACCGAGCGAGGCCGAGCGAGGCTTGCAGTGGAAACGCGCCATTACACTCCATCAGTTGAGGTCAACAACGTCCCATCCTTACTGTACACAGCTTGGATGGTTCCCTGCTTCCCCCTCCTGAGGTGTCGGACAGTTTTCCAGAACAACTTTGGTGCCGCCCGAAAGTCCTTTTCCATGTCCTCTCCGAACTTCTCCCACACCCGCTGCTTTGCCTCGGCCACGGCTGAGGCTGCTGCCCTTCGGGCCTGTCGGTACCTTGCAACTGCCTCGGGAGTCCCCCGGGATAACAAATCCCTGAAGGCCTCCTTCTTCAGTCGGACGGCTTCCCTGACCACCGGTGTCCACCAGGAGGTTCGAGGGTTACCGCCCCTTGAGGCACCTAGGACCTTGAGACCACAGCTCCCCGCCGCGGCTTCGGCAATAGAGGCTTTGAACACCGACCACTCTGGTTCAATGTCCCCAACCTGATTATTATTATTATTATTATTATTATAGTAGCCTTGTTGTTTGAGAGGCTGCAACAAAGTCACCTAAAAGTTAGAAAAAACGATTTCAGTCTCACATCAATCCATATCCCAGCCCGAAAAGTGTTCCTAAGTTGTGCAGGGACACACCAGACACCCACAATGGCTCGCCTGTATCAACCTGTTGTTCATGTGAGGCCTTACAGCAACGGCCCTTAGTCAAATCCTAACTGCTGTCCTTTGTCGCACGTTGTTCCCTTTCTCTGTCCGTCTTTCCTGTCTATCTCCGGCTGCTCTATCCAATAAAATAAAGAAATGAAGCAAAACAATTGTTTCTCCATAACGGCAATACAATTGCAACAGAATTACGTATTTTATCAGAAATTGGCAAAAATCTGTTACGTTTATTCATCTCAAGTCATCAAAAGTTAAGGATTACGTTTTTCCAAATCTCTTTAAAAATAGCATTAGGATGGTAATTTAAAAAAACTAAATCTGACAATGAAAAGTAAACTTTATTTACTTACTTACTAAATGAACAAGTGAACGAGTGATTTGCTCTTCCTCTCCTCACAGGAGGGCACTTTGGAGTCGTCGGATCGCTCCGCCATGATACAGCAGTACCTCCAGGATCTGGTCCAAAGGGCGTCAGAGACCAACCTGAAGGGGGAGGCCCTGCACAAGCTGTGGCCCTCCATGTTCGCAGAGATGGTGACGGACAGTGTGTTGGAGATGAGGGACCAAGCGGCCTTCCGGAAAACCAGCCTTGCAAAACTCTCCGGGACCAAGTGAAGAGGACTGAGGTTCACACTACGACCACACACACACATGGACAAACCATTACTAACACATCCTCACTCGGTGACTAATCACTATCAGTTATTGAAATGGTTGGAATCAGAAAGTGTGTGGGGAGATCTTTCAGATGGATATATGTAGATTGTTTAAAAGAAGAAATGATCGTGATTGAATGTAGATTTTCACACAAAGCTCGGAGCTGTAACAGACTTGAAGAAAGTCAAAGGGACGTATGGACTCACAGTGCATTGTGATCCTCTGCACTTTAAACATCTTTCTGAATGACCACCCCTCCCCCACACCCCTCCGCACCATTACTGTCATCAGCTGAAAATGACCGGCGTCTCTTTTGTCGAGACCAGAATGATTTTTCATGTCTTAATTAACGTGTCATGCATCTCACTTTCTCCTGCCTGACGAGGACCTTCCTTTGTTTACCACTGATTTTTCTGTCTTGTACTTAGAATTAAACAATTCTGTATTAACACTCAGTGTGTCTAAATGGTTTGAATGAATCCCCGAAAAACTGTCTACAGGTGTGAAGAAGTCACCAGGCGTCACGTGGGTTTGAATCAGAATCCTTTACAAAATATGGTAATGCTCAACTTAGGCTGCAGCCACACGAGAACGATAACGGTCGTATCCGCTACAGTTCTCTATCAGATAGACGGTTCGGCCACGCGAGGCCGACAGAGAAACGCAGATAGCGATAACGGGTCCCAAGGTGGGTAGATCTGGGGACTAAACGCTCTGGGGGGGCAAACGGCTCCGTGTGTACGCCCTATACGATCATTTCCTGATAACGATGACGCAATAGCCCCGCCTCTCCCCACCTCTCCGGCTCAGAGCAGTGTTGCCAACTTGGCGACTTTGGCGTTAAATTCGGCGGCTTTCCAAACCCTCCGGCTACCTAATCTAACGACTTGTAATGCTGTTATTAGGGACTTTGTTCAGCAGTTAATGAGCCGCGGGTGCTGCCGTGAGCCCCTCTGCCCCTGCTCTGCCCTCCCATAGTACTCACAGGCGCTAGTTGCCTCCCGCAGCAGCTCAGCTGCAGTCAGAGCAGAGAGGAGACAGCCACACCCTCCCGCGTCGAGACTGTAAATGAATTGCGCATGCGCCAAGCCGTCCTGGTTTTGAGCGGGATTTAAATGTACAATGTAAATGTTTCTTCACTGTCACGCTATAATAAATAACTGCCTTTGCTTTGACTCACACAGCCTCAGTCACTTAATCTCCTCGTCCACTGTGTGTGTGCCTCTCTGTGACAAGCTAAACATTCACGTAGGTCATCATGTCACAGTCTAAACTGTAATCACAAAAGTACAGAAAGGAGTGGGAATCAAACCCTGAGTTTAAAGGATGGTTGAAGCCATTTATTGGAGATGACACACGGGCATACTGCCTTTATTGTAAGGGATATTTCTACTAAAAACTATTAAAACTATTTCTACTTTGTCTAATAGAGACATTTCTGATCTACTGTCGTCTGGATTTACTTTACCACCATTACATGATATGCAAATTAGGCGATGACGTCATTTAGGGACTTCTGGTGACTATTCGGACAGCCAATAGCTACTTACCTTACTATGGAGTTGGCAACACTGAGGGTGAGGAAAAGAGAGGCTCCGTGTTTTATTCTTATATTATTATATAGAGTCGTTATCAATTTGTTTTAAAGCTCAATAAATAACAAAGAAGACCTCTGACCGGCACTTTTCTTGTCCGGAAGATTTAAACTTTAACGGACATGTTGACCGGCGAATGAAAATCGAACTGAAACTCTGCTGCACGGTCCCCTCGTCCCTTGGAAGATACGGAGAGGTGGGTGTTTTTCATCTGCTGGTGGACTACCGGGGAGATTCACAGCAGGAGCACACGCTGGCCTCGGGGAGGGAGAACAAGAGCCAGAGCGTCCACATGGGCAACCATGCATGCGCGGGAAATCTTCTTCGCTGCTTTTGGTGTATTTTGTGGCGGAAGTACAGCGCCACTAACAGGCCCGGCATATGTACTACAGCGTCTCCAGCGATTTTGAGCGGTCTCGTGTGAACGGACACGTTTCTGGTGCCTGTTGCGTTTGGACGGAAGACCTTTTTGATATCGAATTCGATTAGTTTGCGTTACCGTTCTCGTGTGGCTCCAGTCTTAATCTCTTCTGGTTCCTCTTTCAGCCTTCACAGTAGCTTTGAAGGACAGCATTATATAACATGTTTACTCCAATGAGGCAGAGAAACCATGAAGAATCTCTGGATGTGTGAACTCCCTCAGGAATGTCCCTGAAGGCCTAGAGGCTTCACCAGTTTCTCACCACCTGCTCCCCTCACTCAAACTGAGCATTTGAACCCTTCTTTAATCTGCCTTAGGTGTCCAGAGTCATCCACTCCACTGGAGACCAATACCTTGCTCACAGGTATTTGACTTGCAGAATATCAGGATGTATATTAAAACATGTTGGTCTCTCCTCCGTGCTAATTGGTTGTCTTCTTGGGTAAGATGTGGACTCCAACCAATTAGGGGGCAGCATTTCAACCCAATGCTTTCATTATCTAAATTGAGTCATAAGATATAAACGAATCAGAAAATCCAACTATTCAGCAGGACACAAACACACAGAATGTTACTTCTGAAACTCTGAGAGCCGTTCAAAGAAACATCTCTAATCTTGTCAAGAACTGAGTGCAGCAATGCCACGCCAAGATGTGCATCAACGTTTACTTTTATTTTTATTATTTTTATTCCACTTCTTTCATTTGCCTCTTTACAGGTTTATTTGCTGCTAGTTGGTACGGTGATAAAAGCTGCTTGCAAAGAGCTTCAGCCATCTTTGTATTTACTGTCTCGACCCAGCGGCTGTAAGGAGGCGTGTGGCGCAGTGGATTAGTGCGTTGGTGTTTGGATCAGGGGAGCACAGGTTCAAACCCCACTGCAGTCACCATGTCGTTGTGTCCCTGAGACACTTCACCCCAAATTGTTCCTGTGGGGATTGCCCACGGTATTGAGTATGTAAGTCGCTTTGGATAAAAGCGTCTAACATGTCATGTAAGGCCTTTTGATATTCCATTGGTTGCCGAAGTTAGAATGCATGTCTTCCTCTCATTACATGTCACTTGTTAGACGCTTTTATCCAAAGCGACTTACATACTTACAATACTGGGGGCAATTTGGGGGGAAGTGTCTTGCCCAGGGACACAACGACATGCTGTGGGGTTTGAACCTGTGACCCCCTGATACGAACACCAACCCACTGCACCACACGCATCATTTCTAGAGATACTGTACATTGATAAGGCAGACACGGCTTCCTCTAGAAAATACCACATTTTGCGGTTATGGGATGATCCAAAAATCACCCAAACAAACACATTTCCCAGTAAAATACTTTTATACAATAATCTATTTCAAAATATTAAACGCCGGGGAGTCTGGGCAGTCCACGATTAAACCGCAGCTAAAGAAGCTCTTAAAGATGTATTATATTTGTCTGTTAACTGTCTCATCATCCAGTTAGTTAGTACACTGTCTCAAGCAAGTTTAATCCAAACCAGATTTTCAGACAGATTTACAAAACCTTTCCTCAGATATTTCTGGGTCATCAGATCTCTTACAAACATGATTTCAGTAGTGATGTTAGCTCTTTTCTTCTCTGACAATAAACCACTCAGTTCAGCAAGTTTATTTTCAGCCACTGAGATAAACAACATTGTTTTGTGCTGACACATCTTGTCAATTTATGGGACTGTGGCTGTCAACGTCCCAAAACACTACCAGCACTCACTGAGAAGTGACAGCCTGCAGACGCAGAGGCAGAAGGAGAACAATACCTCATCGCTGGAAAGAAGTCACACAGTTCAGAAGACTCAACACTTTAGGCGCATTCACACCGCAGTACTTTTCCCACAAAGGTTCATGCGAACTTAGTTCATGCGAACTCTTTAGTTCTCATGAACTAAGTACAGATCGCGTTCACACCGGAAAAAGTCCCTGGGGGTGGATTAGGCAAATGAAGCCGCTGACGTCACTTCTTCTTCTGCTTTGGGTTTACTGGCAGGCTACAAACAGCTTCACGGCGTATACTGCCGCCCACAGTCCCCGGCCGGAAGTCCCCGGAGTTGGGGAAGGCTTCAGTAGAAGCTGCTGGGACTCCCAGCAGCTTCTACTGAAGCCTTCCAAGTAAATCGCCAGAACGCCGACCCCTCCTCTTCTACACCGCTCCCATGTTTTATTTAGTGTTGCCATACGTTAGTCTCTCTGCGTTTCTGCGCTGGGCTAATGCTAATGCGAGGATAAAAAAATGGCGGCTTCACAAAACTTTTTGGGAGTTTTACGGGGCGTGGTTTGCAATCCGCCCAGCCAATCAGAAATATAGCTCTTTTCTCACAAAAGAGCCGCTCGAAAGTCCCTGCTCTCTAGCAGGGACTTTCGAGCGGGTAAAAAGGTTCTCATGAACTACTTTTAGTACCGGCTCTTTTTGGTGTGAACGCGATAAAAGAGTTCTCATGAACTAAGTTCGCATGAACCTTTGTGGGAAAGGTACCGCAGTGTGAATGCGCCTTTTCATTAACATGAAGTCCATTTGTCTTGGTGAGTAATAACCCACAATAGGCGCATTCACACTGCGGTACTTTTCCCACAAAGGTTCATGCGAACTTAGTTCATGAGAACTCTTTTATCGCGTTCACACCAAAAAGAGCCGGTACTAAAAGTAGTTCAAGAGAACCTTTTTACCCTCTCGAAAGTCCCTGCTAGAGAGCAGGGACTTTCGAGCGGCTCTTTGTGAGAAAAGAGCTATATTTCTGATTGGCTGGGCGGATTGCAAACCACGCCCCGTAAAACTCCCAAAAAGTTTTGTGAAGCCGCCATTTTATTATCCTCGCATTAGCATTATTAGCATTAGCATTAGCCCAGCGCAGAAACGCAGAGAGACTAACTTATGGCAACACAAAATAAAACATTGGAGCGGTGGAGAAGAGGAGGGGTCGGCGTTCTGGCGATTTACTCGGAAGGCTTCAGTAGAAGCTGCTGGGAGTCCCAGCAACTTCTACTGAAGCCTTCCCCAACTCCGGGGACTTCCGGCCGGGGACTGTGGGCGGCAGTATACACCGTGAAGTTGTTTGTAGCCTGCCAGTAAACCCAAAGCAGAAGAAGAAGAAGTGACGTCAGCGGCTTCATTTGCCTAATCCACCCCCAAGGACTTTTTCCGGTGTGAACGCGATCTGTACTTAGTTCATGAGAACTAAAGAGTTCTCATGAACTAAGTTCGCATGAACCTTTGTGGGAAAAGTACTGCGGTGTGAATGCGCCTAATCAATCTGCTGTTTGTATTCAGTGTGTTGTGCTGGTAGAGGAGGTTTAAGGATTTGATGGTGATGTCAGCTGTCTCAATCAATAACCAAGTATGGAGAATGCCATGCTAATTTGATAATGAACCCATTACTCTTTACATTACGTTTCTTCTTTCCAACACTTTGGACAATTCCTTCCATCTCAAAGGTCATTGTTTACTGTAAGCTGTGCACAGCAACACATAACCCATCCAGATCTGTATTTGCAATTTATGTATACATTTAAAAATGCATTATACTTAAAGAAACATTAACATTTGATTGGAAAAAGAAATATTTAGCTTTTTTCTAAGATTTTTGTTTTAAATATCTACATTATTTTAGCTGGTTGGTTCAAGTTTTATAACCAGTACAAATGTATTTCCTTGTTTACATTTTGAAGTAATGTACAATGTATCATACAGATATTTGATTTCTGTGTAGTGTGTCTCCTCCGACCGGTACATTAATGAATCAAACAGCTTTAATTGGAGGCGGATTTGCCCGTGAAGGGTTTGGAAACATTTGGGTATTGAGGCAATTTCCTGAGCAACATTAACATAACAACCCAACTAGAGACACTACATACAGTATGGATATGAAGGCACTGACTTACGTTATATGACCCAGATAGACAGGGCAGGAGAGAGACTTTGAATGCTTTACAAGTTACTGATGACTTCACACTGGAAGAAATTGAATTATAGCTGAGCTTTCTGAGGGAGAAATCTAATTTCAGCATCTAAAGATATTTAGAAAACATAGTTTTAAGCACTTAAAGTAAAACATGTTAAAATGCTCAATAGTGTACAGAATTATAAAACAATATGGCAAAACAAGTTAAATTCTCATAAAGAAATGCCCAAAAAAGTGCTCACTTATTTAAAGGTCATACAACTTGGGCTGGACAACATGGGTTCAATTACAGACAATGATTAAAGAATACTCATAACAAATATATTTGTTGTGATTTTAGATAGACTAACCCTTTAACCTAGTGTGTATTTGTGTGATTGCTGCTTTCTACTCCTTGTTAACAAAGTTGTAGGGCTCAGTAAATCAAAAGTAACTCCAAGTTGATGCCATACATAACACATAACACGTTGACATTTCAGTCACGTGTTTAGCCAAAACAAGGCAGTCCAATCGAAAAACAAGTCCAAACTGAATGAAGTTGATTGGTTCAAGGATTTCTAGGTTTTTAATTTGCTAAAAGGTCCCAAAAACCCCGTTTTGCGCACCATTAGAGTTTCCATGCAGTGTTTGAGCTCTTGTTCCTCTTCAGTTGTTATGTGAGATCATCCACCTGTGGCCCCAACATGGACACTTCACTGCGAGAGAGACGCTGGGTGAGCGGTAGAAAAGAACAACATCAAAATGTATCCACGGTAAGAGCCACTCACGTAGTGGTAAAAGGAGGAGACACACACATTTACGGACATGCCACACACACACGCACGCGCTCAGAGAGA
Organism: Harpagifer antarcticus; assembly: GCA_902827135.1. Classification (NCBI taxonomy): domain Eukaryota; kingdom Metazoa; phylum Chordata; class Actinopteri; order Perciformes; family Harpagiferidae; genus Harpagifer; species Harpagifer antarcticus. The sequence continues at coordinate 4,686,139 of CADEHL010000266.1, forward strand.
GTGGTTGTTGCGGCAGAGGGCGCAGCAGAGGTTGTTTTTCAGTCTGCAGTGAGTTTCCAGCTTTCTGTCATTTTGTCTTTTGTGCGTAAAATGAGCAGAACCGCCGGAATCCCCACGATGACAGAGGTCAGGACCCTCTACCGCGCCGGGATTTGATTCACTGCTCCGGATACGGATTTACTCATTTACCGGTAAATGGCTTAATCCAAAATCTCCGGCGGGACGCTCTGAATCTGCACCTGGATTAAAGTTTCGAGCATGAGGATACCTGCGCGTGGATAGTTGCATACACTGGATTAAAAGTGAAGTGTAGTAGGAAACACTCCACCAACACATTTATCACCTGCAGGTACGTCGACATTATGATATGCACTGTTAATGTGGATTTATTAGTGAGCTTTTAACGTGAGTTTCCCTTTATGTTATCATTGCAAAAGTGTGTTTTAACCTGGTTTGCACGTTTCAAAGTATGTACAACTTTTTGACCATCATGTCTGGTTCAATGCACTTAATTTTAGACACAGCTGAGGTAAAGTGAAAGTACAGACCTGCTGTCTAATTTCCAGCAGAGGGGGCTCCCTCTTTAGGAGTCAGAGGTCAGAAAGGTCACATGGTCAAGTGGCGACAAGTCGTTAATTTTTTTCCTGAGTCAGTACCTTAGAGGCTGTCAGGCAGAGGAATGTAGGGGCAGGTGAAAAAATGACAGGGTGTTGACATTCCTGGGATATTTCAACACACCGATATGAAAGTTATTTTGTTACTATTCACCTTTTTGTGTGTAATTGTGATATTCTAATCTAGAGGACGTAACACTGCCATCGCACTGCGACCACACAGACAGCATTTGTGCTCTGGAGCATGCTCATGTAAACATCTCTATTTTCACTTAAGTGTGCTTCAGGAATCCAGGAGCTATGCAGGAAGCCTGCGTCTGGATTTCCAGGTAATTTCAGCGTGATTATTTCAAGAACTTGTTTTTGTAAAATATTTCTGTCCTAATATCTATTTTTCATTTAACTGTATGGCTGGCCAACATACCAACATATCAATATTATATCAAAATCGTGATATGAGACTTGATAATCTTACATTTCTGATATCGTTTTACGGAACAAGTGTCTCTTCCTGGTTTTAAAGACTGCATTAGGGTTAACTGATCAGTACTCATTACATCCACCTAACTAAGGATCATACATCAAACATTTTATTTTGTGAATATTTTATGAAAAAGCAAACCTACAAAATCGTCCCTAAATTGATGTATACATATCATGATATTTGATTTCCCCTCATCACCCAGCCCTATGTAACGTCTCATTCTTTCATTACCTTTTAAAATGTGGCGATTCCTCATTAGGATCCCAATGCCATGTGTATGGGGTCATATTCTGCTCATGTTCAGGTGCATATCAGTATGTAGTGTCTCTACATGTCTCCATGCTTTAATGTTCAAAAAGCTCTTTATACTGCCTGTGCTGAAGCACCTCTTTTCACCCTCTGTCTGAAACCAGAGCCTATTCTGCTCTGATTTTTGCCTTTGCAGACCATTTACATGCACTAAAACCAATATAACACTACAGGAAATTGAAAACCCCCAAAAGCGTAACAGGGCCTCTTTAAAACACTATCCCACATTAATAAAACTACCCAGTAATCTTTTCTTTTTGTTCCCTCAGAGCTTCTGTCCTCCTGCTGCTGCTTTGGTCCGACCTCCTGCACTGCCAACACGCCACAGACCACCGGAAGGTGAGCAGCAGTTGTGTAGCAAGTGTTGGAAGAAAAAGATATCTGTGCTGACTCGTATGTGATCTGTTTGACACACACACACACACACACACACACACACACCACACACACACACATCACACACACACACAACACACACAACACACACACACACACAACACACACCACCACACACACACACACACACCACACACACACACACACACACACACACACACACACACACACACACACACACACACACACACACACACACACACACACACACACACACACACACACACACACACACACACACACACACACACACACACACACACACACACACACACACACACACACACACACACACACACACACACACACACACACACACACACACACACACACACACACACACACACACACACACACACACCACACACACACACACACACACGACGCAAGACCTCCCTTGAATATTTCCAGCAGTTGTGTTGTTTTATCTCTCGGTCTAAGCGCCTGGTTGGCACAGAAGAGTGGAACTTCTTCCTAATCTTCTCAGAGATGGCATGCATGATCGTGTCTTGTTGGCATAGACAAATACCGCTCTAAATGGTTAGATTAGATTAAAAAGTACTGGGACAACTAAATGCAGTTATTATCTAGAAATATGACAAATGAAAAACTAAAGTGAACAATATACGTATACAACTATGAACAGTTGTATAAATGTTCAATCCACTATAGAGATAATAGGAATATATATACAGTAGGATATAGACCGTAGTATTTGAAAACATTTTAGACCAGTATAGACATAATGGCGCATTTCCACTACACAGCCTCGCTCGGGATGGCTAGGCCTCGTTAGGACTGGCTCACTTTATGGCGCATTTCCATTACAGTTTAGGAACTGGGGTAGTTACTATAGTAACGCAGTGTAGGCGGAGCCGTGACGTCATCTTCAATGAGAACCCCAGAAAACCAACACAGCCGTTAGCTGTTAGCCCTCAGAGCTCACAGCTCCTCATATCTGTTCAGAAACTAGATCAAAGTTAAACAAGTACAAACCACAGACTGCCTGTGTCATGGAGAATACAGTCGCTGGTTTATTTATGTCTGTAGGCCGTTGTTGTGAGTGTGGACGGTCGGAGCATATACAACGTTAGCTTAGCCGATCTCCATTCAGAAAACACGCATTTTAAAAGATTGTTCGCCTGCCGTCTGTCTGCAGACTTGTCAAAGCATTAATTCATGGTTGTTACTAACCGGTATCAGTATGTTGTTACTTCGGCATCATTTAGAAACGTGTATTACAATTTAATCACGGTCAAATATGTTAATTTTGTTGAAGTTGTAGCCCCCTTGCCAGCGATTCTCTCTAGTTTAGCATACTCAGCCCGACTCAGCCTGGTTGTTGGCCCGGAAAGAACCTCGATTTTATGGGGCCAGAAAAACTGTGAAATAGTACCCGCTAGCCGGTACTACGCCTAGTGGAAACGCAACCAAAAACGTCCCCACACGGCTCGACACGCTTAAAGCGAGCTCCGCGCTGTAGTGGAAATGCGCCATTAGGATATATCATATAATCCTATGAAGTGTAATCTATTAATAATAATAGATTACATTTGTATAGTGCCTTTCAAGGGACCCAAGGCCGCTTTACATGGAGAACAAACAAACAAAAGGGGCAAATATTACTTCCAAACCTAGCAGGGTTGTGTGGGAACAGTGAGAGTTTTCCCAGGGGGAAAGTGATCGTGGTGCTAATCTGCTAATTTGAAGTTAACAAGTGAGCAGCTCTGAAACAGGGAGGGCTGCTGTCAGCTGTCAGCAGAGCCCTCTTGACCTCTGAAGCAACAGGCACCACTCAGAGGAAAGGGGTGGAGGTAGACTGACAGATCAACTAGAGAGGGAGGCGTGCTAGTCGGCTCCATGAGTTCTCAACCAGGAGTCTAGCTGTGTGACCTGTGGCTGACCCTGGAGATGACAGTGGCGTTGAGTTGCAAAGGGTCTGATCTGAATAGCTGCACAGGCTGATTGACAGCAGAGCCACTTCCTGCCAACTCTCCCTCCTCCTGCTTCTCTATTCTCTTCGCCAGAAGTCAAAGGCAGCTGAGCTTTTACTACGGCCATGTGTTCGCCCGGAGAGGCTGCAGTGAATGGGGACAAAGTGCTCCTTAAAGAGCAGGATTTCCACGCGGCTCCACGGATAAATCTGACTTGGCAGAGGCCTCCTCCTGGCAGGTTCCTTAAACAGAGACTGCTGTGATCACTGCTAATATGTCGCACACAGCCAAAGAGTCAACAGTGAGAAACGCAGGTAGCCAATAGGAGAGCGGCAACTAACAGACACCCAGTAATCAGCCAAATCAGAGCTTTATAAGCATGAACAGAGGTCTGTTTCATGGACAGTGTTGGGACGATGAGGTCACCGACTGCAGCTTTTATAGAAGGCCATAATTTAAGGAGATTAAAGTCTCATTGATGGAGGTTTACCATCCATCCTTGGCATCCACTTTGTCTGGCACTGTCCTGTGATTTTGCGCCCTGTGGTGTCATTAATCTTGTTTTTTCGTTGCAGGTTTCTCAGAGGCCAGAGCCCCAACAGGAGTTCAGGGCCGAGCATGGAGAAGTTCAGGGTTCCTGGGGGGCCTGGGGCTCGTGGGCAGCCTGCTCCAGGACCTGTGGAAGAGGAGTTCAGGAGCAGAGTCGGCCCTGTCTGCCTGTTTACACGCCGTCACAATACCCCTCCAGAAGAGAGGGTGTTCACCCCCAGCAACCGGGACACATCATCTCAGCGCTGAGGCCGACGGTTCCTCTGCACCGCAGCGCAGGGAGGAGTGCAAACAGCAGCAGGAGAGGAGATCTGAGGGAGGGGAAGGAGGCGAGGCCTGGAGGACGGAGGTACTGTATCATCGTCCTGCACGGGGGAATACGATTCATTAAGATCTGTAACCCCCCGCAAAATCTCAGGTGTTGAAATCATGCTTATGTGATTTTACAAAACTCTGATTTATTTTTTACATTTTATTTAGTTGGTTGGTACTAAAAGAACAAAACAAATAACAGATGTTGATTACATAACAATTCATCCTCACGAAAGGAAATGCAAAGAGGGAATTTGAAAAACAACAATTAGACAACAGGAGACAAAAATGGGGCGAAGCCTGCGAGCGAGTTCAGAAAGTCAACTCGAGCACCAATGATACATTAACACGTGACGCACCTCGTCCCTCTTACAACCAACCAATCACAGTCTCCTAAACATGCCGCTCTATTGAAGCTGCCAGGTCTTCCTGCCTCTGCCTCGCTATGCTGCTGCTGCGTTCACTTGCTACTGCCGCGTTCATGTTCCTGCTGCTGTGTTTCATGTTGCTGCTGCTCGCCTGCCCCCCCACCACCCCAGCTTCCACCTGTAGGCTCGGGGGATAGTTATCTAATCATCACTCAGTGTTCTTTGTAAATCTGTGGAGTGATGAGGCCCGAGCCTAGACGCCAAACTCAAACTATGCTGCTTCTAATAAACATATGTGAAGAGAAATCACAATTGAACAAATTCCCATTCTTCAATAGAGATAATGTCTCTGTAGATTACATACATGTGTTCTGTTCAGCAACATATTCATAATTAAAGCTCAATCATGGAGTTTCATGTATTAGGAGGAAATGTTTGCGTGTTAACAGGTGAGAAAATAAACACTTAAAAAAAGAAATGAAGAATCATAACAAACGCACATGCGGAGCACGAAGGGTAATAATTAATGGTTGACGAGTTTGACAATTAAGTGTATGATATGGTACGGCCTTCACCATAACCCGATCCAAAACAAGTTTCAATAGGATATTGTAGATGTGTTTTTAAAAAGCTCTTTCCACCACTACAACATAAAAAACCACAAACAACGTTAACTTGTTCCATCTCAATAGCTGCTGCCTTAAGAGCTCTGCAAGTTACAACTTAAACACTAAAGAAGTACTTTAAAAGAAATACATGTCAGTCTGAAGTCATTTTGATATCATAATGGTCTTTGAAAAACTACGTTCAGTCTTGTATTAGTAGCTTTTGTCTTTGAGACCTGGAAGTCCTTGAAGACTGTGTGTCTGTGCAGCATGCTGAGCAGCTCGGTCTGAAAGTGACACTTTGGAGCCATCGCTCTGACTGCCCTCCACTCTTTCATGAAGAAGTCAAAGGCTCGGCTTGAGCTCGGCAGCTTTGTGACCTCCTTCCTGTTGTGCCTGCCTTTAAACAAATAGCCCTGACAGATGAGTAATGGGGGGTTGTTTGAGTTGGAACATAAGGAGCCCAAAACTCGACCAAAGCCCCTCAGAGTCCTGCTACCGGGGGCAGGACGCTCCTTAAAGGTTGTGTCAGTTTCCTCAGAAAGAGAGGACATTTAGCTAAAAACTCAATTTAAAGAAGATCCAAATTGCTTCAGTTGTTCAATCTCTGCTTGGTTATAAGAGGAGTCCATTATATTTGCTATAGTTGACGGTTCCAGACACTTTCATATCCAGTGGTGTTCAGTAACTTAAAGTACTTTAACTCCAGTATTGCACTTAAGTACAGCATTGAGCTACGTTACTTTAGTTAGGTGTTCTTTTTTTAGCTCATGGTACTTTCTCCTGGTACTTTAGCTATTATTTACTTTACAAATTATTTATATTTTCGTCACAAGGAAGAAACAAAAGTACTGGGGCCTGTACTACAAAGCTGGTTTAACCTAACCTGGATATGTTTGAGTTAGCCGGTTGGCCTAATCCAAAACATACGCGCTCTCGCTAAACTGTCCTACAACGCTGGCTATCAACTCGTTCGCTCAAGCCAGCCGTGTCCTATCTAGTTAGGTGCGCGTTCACATGAAAGGGGTGGTATTTGGAGCATTCGACCAATCACAAACATGGAGAAGCGTACAGACAGCGCAGCGTCATACTTCCTGAATGAAAAGTCAACTATAATATTAGACATATGAAGAAGTTAAACTTTAAACATCCATGACTTAAACACTTTATCCAGGATAAAAGCCACAGAGCTGCACCTGCAAGGTGAACACAGCTGGTAACAGAACAAGTGTTTGAATGCGTACATTAACAGGTTTATGATATCACTGCCCCGTCTAAAACACGATCTGACTTTAATTACATTTGACTCGAGTGTTTCGTCAACTTAATGTGTTGCTTAAAATAATCCTTCTGCATACAGTATGTGACACTGTGAGTGTTGCACGGCCAGATACGGCTCAGCTGACTCAGATAAGGAGAGATACATTATGATGTGATATGAATGATAATGGGACACATCGACGTCTGCACTCAGTGTACTTATGTTGTGGCAGATATTTAAGTAAGCTTTCTTAACGCTAATGTTATAATAGTCAGATTGCTCTGAAGATGGAGGTGATATTCTATTAATGTTCACGTTCACACAGTCGGTGATTGTTGCCGGCCGTCTTTCCTGCAATGGCAGTTTTTCTGTATTTCCTTTCTCCTGTAATATGACTTGATCGCTTTAAACTCCGCACACTGAGCTCTGATTGGTCAGCAGGCGGTGCTTTCACTGAGTTGATCTCTTAGCCTGCAACGTAACCTGGTCCCGACCAGGTTAGCCGCTAAGCATAAGTTACCATGGAGATCTAGCCTGCTAAAAAGAGAACCAGCTTCGTAGGACCGGAAAGCCGGAGTTTTCCCTGAATTTAGCAGGCTAAGCGAAAATCCTGCTTCGTGGTATACCCCCCTGATGTAACCAAAACTATAAGCTGATTGGTCAATTGACTGACAATTAATGGTAATAGTTTATGATAATCGTTTAGTCATTTAAAGTCATTTAATCTTAAAGTTTTAAGAGTTGTTGCTCTTCCTTTGAATAAGTGTATTCATTTTCAATAAAAAATATTCTGCATTAAGTACATGTAATACTTATAATATTTCCTATGGTAAGTAACATTTCAGATTCAGGAGTTTTAATTATAACAGAGTATTACTTTTACTTTATTTTTTACTTAAGATTTGTATTAAGTTGGTAGTACTGCTTTTACTGAATGAAAGCATCTGAATACATCTTCTGAGACTCATTAATAAAGTGTTAGTAAGCAGGGGAGTGTGTACAGTAGGTTGTTGATCTCCTCGTGTGTGTGTGTGTGTGTGTGTGTGCGTGTGTGTGTGTGTCTTCAGGAGGGTCCCTCACATCATCCCGGGTCGGTACGGCTACGGGTCGGCTCCTCATGTTTCTCCTCTGCAGACGCACGCGGGTCGGAGCTCAGAAACGACTCGCCCTCACAGACAGAGACGCTCCCCTGCAGCTGAAGCCCGTCACCACCAGCACCACCAACAACAACACCAGTACCACCACCAGCACCAGCACCAACCCCCCACAGCAGACCACAACCAGGACCCCTCAAGCAGCCTCCATCATCCCAGCAGACCCTTCATGCCACCCAGGAATAACCAGGTCTGGGCCCCCCTCTACCAGCCGGGCTCTGGCCCCCAGACTCAGGACCAGCAGGGTCCCGGATCCAGCCTCCAGACCTTTGGAGACCCCCCGGAGGGACCCTACAGCCCCCTGCTCGGCTCCTCCTGCAGCGGGGGGCAGGCGCACTACAGGGTCTGCAACAGCAACGTATGAACATTTAACATTACTTGTATATAAACTCTTCTTGCACTATTTCAGAAGACATTTCTCCACTCTGTTGTGTTTAGCAGTTTCGAGGTTAGGTGCCTTGCTCAAGGGCACCTCGGCAGTGGCCCAGGAGGTGAACAGGCACCTCTCCAGCTACCAGCTCACTCCATTATTATTATTATTATTATTATTATCATTATTTTGGTCCAATCGGCTTCGGTTCCAAGTCCAGGTCCCTAGAGACTGAGCCACTGCCGCCTCAAATGTGTATTTACTGGCACTATTTGATCTGTTGTATCGTGTGCTGCTCTGTTGGAGGAGCCTGGGACACTAGCGAAGCACAGGTGACCATACAAGCCTTGAATCTTGAATTCAACGGTTTTATTGTCATCTGCACAAAAGCAGCCGTGTAGTCGTTGGCAATGGAAATGAAAAAAGAATGCCCCACGCCCTGCCAACAGTGCAACATTAACACTTTATATGACTTCCAAATGTATGCAAGTTTTTAGAATAAGAAATTCTAAAAGTATCAAATCATATTTATTTGAAAAACACGCTTATGTACGTATTCTTAGCATGTTGGCCATCGACATTTAAAATAAGCACAATGAGCAGAAGATAGAAATATTAGAAGTAGACGTTTTTTCCACAGTGCAACTTAAGTGTACACTTGTTGCTTGTGGGGCCACAGCTAGAGAGTGTTGCTATGCAGCGCGTTGCAAGGCATTGTGGGGGTTCGGGTAATTCTGGACTGACTAGCAATGCAAAAAAGAGATCTTAAATTCAGTTTTTTGCAGAAATCCAAAAATGAGTTTGGAGACGTGTGTGTGGACTGAGGGGTGGTTTTCATCTTCCAGTAGATTCTATTCATATTTATCTGATAGATAGATCTCCCTTTTGTCCAAAATACAAACATATCTTAGGATTAAAAGGCATTTAATACTTACATATTTTCAACTGGGTCTCTTTATAAGGGTGAACCAGTAGTCTTGAGCAAACCTTATTAGGGGTACAGCAGCTGTAAAGTGTGTGCTGGCTCTGATATCTGATCTGACTTTAGGGAATCCATCCTGTGCATTGAAGTCAATTCAAACAGTGTCTGGTTCTGTAAATTGTCTCCGCTCTGCGATGACAGAGATGTTCAGGCAAAGTAAAGCAGACCCGCGGCTTGTTTAGACAAAGGAGATATTGCGGGATGTCCGAGTGGCAAGCCTTTATACATATTGTAATCTAAAGACCTTTGGCAGTGAGAGATGTGAGCCTGCTGCAGCAACAGAAGGATTTACGTGATAGTCTTTGTGGGAAGTAAGTGTGTGTGTGTGTGTGTGTGTGTAATGTTTCTGGCCCTTCCTCAGGCCTGCCCTCCATCCAGCAAACACATCCGGGCTGTTCAGTGTTCTTCATACAACAGCAAACCTTTCATGGGCAGAGTGTACGAGTGGGAACCTTTCAACGAGGGTGAGTCATTGTAGAGCACATGTGACATTTAGAGATACTTTGGCTTGGACTTGGAAACATGCGAAGTCTTAGCAGCTAATATTTACTGGGTTAACATCCTTAGTTTAGTGTGAAGCATGCTAACATTTGCTAAGCAGCACTACACACAAAGTACAGAGTAAAAATACTTAAAATACTAATATTTGGTCATCATCCTTTTCTGTATTGTGGTTTCCATTTCTAATGATGTATTATATTGGGGAAAATAAAGTCCTTGACAAATTGTAATGTAGTCCAGATGATGGTCAACAATGTATCCTGAGGGGGACAAAGACACAGACTCTCAAACCAAACGTATAATGAATGCCTTTTCCTCCTCTCTTGCCCTGATAAAAAAAACCCTAACTCTTTCCGTTGCCAATCTCTCCTTCATACAAATGATTACCTTCTGTATCACCTGGTGCCTAAAGCTGCCTTCGAAGACAGCTACTTAAATGAACTACAATGATGACGCAGAGTAAACATCAAACTACTGTATTCATACCAGCAATAAAAGAGATGTTTATCTTTAACACTATCAAACAATGAATAGCTCCAACATTGTGAGTCATGTTGTGGACTAACAGATCAATACTAAATTGAGTTGAAATAAGACAGTGAACGCATCCAGTCACACAAATGGACCAATCCGCGGAGCACCTCGCACACCAGGATCTAACTAACAGGGAGTCCCCATTGACTTGCATAGAGCTCCCTGGTTGGTAATAGACGAGTTGGGATGGTGGAGAAACGCTCTCCGCAGACCCATTCTCACAGCGCTATAAACCTCTTTCTTACTCGATATCAAGCCACACTTACTGTTCTTACTTCGGCTGTGAGTGTTTGTGTGCTCAGGATGGGTTTCGCTTGTTCTCGCTGTGTCGCCGACACGGAAACCAAACCAGTAAGCCAGCTCAGTGAGTAGCGAGCCTCGCAACGTCCTGCCCAAACAGAGCACACTGGGCTCACAGGGAGGGGGGGGGCAGCAGCTCCAACAAGCCGTGTAGGACAGAGAGTGAATATACACACTATACAGAGATGCTGTGAGAGGAAACAATGTGAGAAATGTATTCTAGTAGACCTCAACAATGGAATTATGATCATTAGAAATGGCCATGACATGGGACCTCTTAAAAAATGTACCCACATCTTTCCTGCTGAGATTTCTGAGATGGTCAGGATCCTAAAAGCCTAAAATGACTTGGGGCTAAACCATGCACCTTAATGTCCCACACTTTTCACAATTCATCACATTACACAGTTACATCATCGTCTGTCCGACCTGTATGAACTAAGGTGTGTTGTGCAGCGCTGCAGTGTGTGTGTGTGTGTGTGTGTGTGTGTGTGTGTACGCTCAGTTAGAAATGTTCACTAACACACACTCTCTGACCTCACTCACCTGAAGTATCCAGGCAACAGTCAAAACACCTCCTGCAATGTAATTTCTGTGAGAACACTAATGTAAACACCAGGCTGCAGATTAATATCCTGTCAAACACGAGAGTATCCTGAGACCTTTTGCTGCAGGCCTCCACTGACGGCGAATGCAGATGTAAGGGTTAAATAAACTCATAAATGTTTGAGGATTAGTCGGGCTTATTTTACACCCATCTTGAACAATGCTTAAATGTTCTCTTTGTACATCTGTTGAAGAAATACTTTGCTTTTCAGGGGGCTTATAGTATATCTAATTGATAAAGCACCTGAACGAAATGTAAAGAACAGGCACCAGGATCCTTTGTAGTCGCTAACTCCTGCTTTATGTCAGTACATTAAAACCAGCTCTCATGTTTCAACTAGAGATTCCCTTTTTAAAGTTATTTATTGGCCTTTAAGGGATTTTAACGTCCGTTTCATCTAACTTTTGCGCTAACTTGTAAAGCCCAATTGGAATATCATTCACACACTGAGTCATTGAACTCATCACTCTTTCTAAATCATTCTGAAAGTATAAAGATCAATTATCTGCTACTTTAGGGCACTTATACACATGTTTTTGCTTGCAAATGTTTGGTATGTTGCCATTCACTGCAGTATTAAAGCTGCAGTCACGGCACAAAGCAACCATACATAGTGTGTTATTGTATTACATTGATATCTTCAGGGTAATTCAGGCTTTAAAGGTACTTTCATATTCTCATGCTACAACATGTGTTGATATATATTTACTATTCTCTTCTCGACACATCTACAACCGTATGATTGAATTTTATGTTAAAGGTCCCCTATTACACTGTTTTTCATCAATATATTAAAGGTCTCAGATATATAGAGAGCCTGTCTCTGATTGGCTGAAACACCAAACAGATCATTGCAGCATTACCCATAATCCCCTCTGTTTCAGTCCTGTTTCCAAAGTGCTGATTCTCTGTCTGTTACTTTAGATGAAAATAAGGGAGCCCCTCCCCACGCCCCTCTGAGAGACATTTGGTTACAAAGAACTCAATGGTGCTCTAGGAGGAGATTCAGGTGATAAGGGGGGGGGGGGGGACATGAAGAAGAGTGGACACATGTTGATGTAGAAGAGACATGAAGAAGAGGGGACACATGGTGATGTAGAAGAGACATGAAGAAGAGGGGACACATGTTGATGTAGAAGAGACATGAAGAAGAGGGATTGGCTAATGGTTACTCAAGCCAAAACATCGTTATGACATCACAAAGTGGCCAAAATCTGATCAGCTCATTTTCAGACAGGTTTTTATAGAAATGGATCAAAAAGAGAGAGAATCTTTGTTCCTGAAACTTTCAGAGTCTCTTTCCACAGAGGGGACACATGTTGATGTAGAAGAGACATGAAGAAGAGGGGACACATGTGGATGTAGAAGAGACATGAAGAAGAGGGGACACATGTGGATGAAGAAGAGGGGACACATGTGGATGTAGAAGAGACATGGAGAAGAGGGGACACATGTGGATGTAGAAGAGACATGAAGAAGAGGGGACACATGTTGATGAAAAAGTGGATTTTGCATAATAGGTGACCTTTAATATTGAAAGTTGTATTTATCAAGACATGATCAAAAGTATTCACTCACTAAATGTAAGATGTATATTTAACTGCCAATTCTACGTTTTTGATTGTCTTTTATTCACGTGTCCCAAATAAAATGGTAATCCAAATTCTCCTATCCCCCCCCCCCCTCAGTCCCAGAGGCTCAGCACTGTGAACTGAACTGCCGAGCCGTCGGGTTCAGGTTCTACGTTCAACAGTCAGAGCGAGTGACGGACGGGACGCCGTGCGGACAGAACGAAACTTCTCTCTGCGTAGCGGGGAAATGTTCGGTAGGTGTGTTTTTATTTGGCATTTTAACCCAATCACAAGCCAGCGTGGACTCTTCTGTTATCCCATGGCTTTCCCCATTCCTTTCAGATCAAGCGTGTGAATGAAGATGTATAGATAATACAGCAGTCAACTTAATTGTAAATCTTTCAGTTTGTGTGTACAGACAGAGAGATCAAAATAAGGTTTCCCACAATCCCGAATACAATAACAAAAATATGTATATACCTACCTATATATATATTCACAATCAACAGACACATTTGTACATATGCACACATTAACAGTCACTTCAATAACTTTGAGTCACGTGTTTTGACAAAAGTGCTATCATGAACTTCCTCAAGATTATGTGTTATCGGTCGAGACTTTGCTTGGACGTATACAAGGGTCCTTTATCATAACACAGGGGTATACACTAAAATAGAGTTGTAGCTTAGTCCATTATGCCACTAAGGTAAACTATGACATTACTCCTATAGGCATTCCTTAAAACGTTGCAATATATGGATAAATTGCACTGCTTTTGAATAGGATTACACTTAGAAGCATAAGGAATGAATTACAATGTAATATATGTTAATACATTTCGAACTGAAGGTCTAAATACGTTTCTACATTTGTCCTTGTAAACTCTAAGGAAAGTGGAAAGGGTACGGTTTTCTATTTCAAAGCGGCAACGACACTAATATCTCCTGGAAACACTAGTTAGACATAAGTGTTATGGCTCTTCTTACTCTCTAGATGTACTGAATAGGAACTATACAATCTCTGTTGTTCTGATGTAGTAATGTGTGTGACCAGCAGAGGGCAGCATGGCGTCAGTGTGTGTGTGTTTTGAAGGAGGTCATGAGGAGGTTTCTACTCGCATACACAAAGAGATCCTGGGTTTTACATTATGGACATACGTGTACTTCTGACCTCTTATTCAACACACTCTCACACGGCGAAAACACTCCTGTGAGAACCGAGTCGGAGGGACTTGAGTTGCTGTGTGTGTGTGCTCTGCATTCAGTGTCACTTTAACTCTCTTTTGATCAGGGTTTAACGAAGAGACATATTTTAGAGAGCTAGTTGATGCTGACTTCGCTCTGTTAACCCCGTGCGTTTCCCATGCGCTGTAATCCAGCTCCAATCTTTGCAAAATGTAGATTTAATCAAGATAGAAAGCCCTCTGATCTCTGGTTCTGGCCTTGATCACATTTCCTCTGTTATCACGCACGACATGCTGATCCTACGCGTGGGAATGGCTGAATTATTATTAATAACGGAAGCTAAATTCTGATTTATGGGTCTAAATTTAGCTGTTACAGGAAAAGCATTGGACTGCAAGTGTTACTCATGTATTTCCTGCCGCAGATTACAGACTCATTAAATGAGGATTCAAACTCATCAGCAGTTTTTAAGAGATTCGTTTTTTCATCACTTTCCCTCCTGAGATTTTCTCAGCTATTTTAGCTACCAAGCCAGAGATAATGGAGACACAATTGTATGATTTCGTTTCGATAAGCAGAGGTTATAAATAAATACATTTTGTAGATGGCGCTATGAGGCTCCTACAAAAGTTTAGTTTTATTTGAGAAAAGGGATACTATACAGAAAGTAATAACAATATATCTTAACACATCTAGAATCTAATAGAGTTCATGGATTATGCAGAAACACCTAACACTACCTTAAAAATGAAAAATGATTAAACTAATTAGTAAGTGTTCTCAACACGTTCGTTTCCTTGGTGTAACCAACTAAAAAAGGTTAGATCTTACGAACAGACACAAAATAAGGGAAAACAATGGTACAAATGATACGCATTCATTCCATTTACGTGTGTATAGACCAGGGGTGTCAAACTCAAATACACAGTGGGCCGAAATAAAAAAAATGGGTACTAGTCGAGGGCCGGACTGGTTCAATGTTTATTGCAGAACTTATTGAAATGAATTTATTGCACATATTAAACCTGGAACTAACAAAGCTTAAATTATTGCCTATAAAAACAACATTAAATAATCAGTTGTATTTCTTATGGCTCTATCTGCAGCTTCTCCAGAGTCATTTCTTATGATCACATTTCTCCACAGGCCAACAACAGCTTCAAAGAAACTATTTCCCTCAAAGAACAAACCAAACATGCCCTGTTGTCTTGAGAGAGAAAGTGCAGAAGGAAGCATCCATTGAACTCAGTGTGCTGCTCTGAGATGCTAGTTCAGATACTTGGCATCTCATCTTGGGTGCAAGGTCATCAATGTTTGGGCTCAGGCTCTGAGCTGAGGAGACCCTCAGGATGGAGTGAAGGTGTGCGTGCAATATACCGGCGGGCCAGATCTAATAGGAATTAAAAATTATCCTGCGGGCTGAAATTAAATCCACCAAGGGCCTGATTTGGCCCCCGGGCCTTGGGTTTGACACAAGTGCTTTAGACCAGTGGTTCCCAACCTGGGGCGCTGGTACTTAGTTAGATCATCACTGGTCTAACTAAGTACAATTACTCAAATACTGTACTTGATTAAGGCAAGGCAAGCTGCTTTATAGAGCACCTTTCAACTCATTAAGGGATCTGAATACTTCTTCCACCATATTTTGAATGCAGTGCAGTTGCAGAGCTTATTTCTCTGCCTTGCTGTTGGGTTTTAACCAGGCCTGTAACCTATTAGTTTTATGTCTCAGTTATGGTTGAAGCTACATTATACTCCCATAATAAAGCAGCTCACTGTTTTCTCTGCTGGAGGTAATTTAAATGTTGGCTTTCATATTGGTCCCATGGCGGCTTCAGTTTGTGGCAAGAAACCGTTTTTTAAATACTTAATCATGAAAATTCTAATGTAATTCAAAACATTTGGGCTGCACACTTTCTCTGGCTTAATGATGTTGTTATTTTAACTTTACACACACACCAAACCACAGAGGTTGTGTGTGTGTTGTGGCGACCTGTTGCTGCTGATTACAGAGGAAACGCTGTCACACAGTTTGTGTTGCTGCATCAGATTTCACAGTCACACTCTCAGATGAACCTGAGAGACTGTCTAATGAGGGAAGTCCAGCGTCTAAATGTGGATGCTTTCCTGTCATCTTTCATGTTGTACACTGTGAACACTTTTAAAGTTTAGGAATCGCAATGAAGTGACAATAGCTGCAGTTGGATAGCTAGCTAGCTTGTAGCAATAGCTATATAATATTATTGCAGATTGCTCGATTAACCCAATTAAGTAGTGACGAAAAAACACGTATACAACTTTTATTTTTGTAGTGCTGTGTTGACAAATGCAACTTCCATTAGCCAAGATGGCGGTTTCTGAGTCAGATTAGTGCAGGGTTGCCAACTCTCACGCATCTGGCGTGTGACACACGCTTTCACTCTCAATCTCACGCTCTCACGCTGCCCAAACTATTCTCACGCCAAAAACAAGATGAACCGGAGATCGTTTTTGGTTGGTTATTTACAATGTTGAGTTGACAGCTGATCAAGCTGTGGATCCGCCCCCACCACTCTTAACAACGTTAACGGACAGCAGAGCAGTGGGAGCCGGTTGGTCAATCCCCAACCCGTATTGCGCATGCGCAGATGATCTGAGATCCAGTAGAAATGATAACAAAGTAAAAGTCTGCTGCTCATTGTTCTACTAGGCCAAAATAGAGTCAAAGAGTGTGTGTGTGTGTGTGTGTGTGTGTGTGTGTGTGTGTGTGTGTGTGTGTGTGTGTGTGGTAGGTATAGGCCTAGGCCTCTCACGATAATTAATTTTGTTGGATACATTTTCCCGGGAAATTATTGAGATAAAGGATAGTATTGTCGGCACCGTTGTATGACCATTTTAGACCACTGACATAATGATAATATATAATAATATTTCAAGTACATCCTTTCGAACGGCTAGTCACATCCTCATGTAAATGGAAATGTATTGAGTTCATTTTAATTTATCGTACGATACGTCAATTAATTGCTTATAGCGACAGGCACACAATAAAACAGTGGAAAGCAAACATGTGTTTGACTTTCGTTAGTGAATGAAACAGTGTGCCCTTTATAGTCTGTGTCCAATATTGTGTATTTGTATATATTGTATATATATGCTAAGGCCCCGCTGCTGACACGATAGCAGTCATTTAGTGCGCATATGTGTAATTAAACCCATGATATCAAAATCTCACTCCAGCCAGGTACTCAAAGTTGGCAACCCTGGATTAGTGTACAGGGTTGAACGTAATGAGAGGAGCATTAAGGTACTCATAGTGCATTTTGCCATACTTTGCATTAGGACACACTCAAAACAGCTCATATTAGCACAGAAGTACACCAATTTAGACACAACAAGGCATTTTATGGTTAGGGCCAGTTCCCCCCTACCACTGACCTCTGACCCCCCTGTGGCCCCCCTAACAATGAAAAGTTTTTTAAATGTATATTTTCTGGTTCTCGGTTTGTCTAGTTCTCTTTTTCGTCCTGCATTTATTGTGCCCCCCTCAGAAAATAACTGGCCCCCCCCCAGTCAAATTGGTCTAAAACCGCCACTGCATAATAGCACATCATCATTCACAAGTTGATACGTTTTGTAGTTATAATATGAACCTGCTAAGTTACTAACGTTGTAAAATAAGTGTAAAGGAGTATCTAATATATTCATTTTCATTGTAGGGACAAAAACACTTCAACAGAGCACTGCTTTCCTTAAATTCCTGTTCCAATCTTTAAATCAAAATGAGAAAGGTGCAATAACAGTGCATCTTTAGGATCACTAAACGTTGAACACTTCCTATGAATCACACGTGTAAACGAACCTGTTCAAAACGTCGTCTCGGAGGCGCTGAAACCCCCTGAATGGCCACTCGTTTCAGATGAACGGGGAAAGAAAGGTCCCTTTATGGGGGGAATTCCATTCAGTGGGGAATTCTCTCTCTCTTGATTCCAAGGAAGGGGTATTTGAGAAGGGTGTGTGTGTTTTTAAAGGCCGACCACTGACCACACACTTCTCTGCTGGCGGTGGTGGGCCCAGCTGAGGGGAGACACCTTTGTAGCTTGCCTTGCACCACTCAAGACCTAATAGTTTGTTCCTAATACTCTACATACGTTGAAGGAGTTGATGAAATGAAGAACATGGAAAGCTGTATTTTGGTTAATACAGGTGGATAACACATGTATTAACCCTCCTGTTGTCTTCGGGTCAAATCTGACCGATGTATTACTTTCATCAATCGATAACTTATATGTTTTACATTCGATTGCATTCAGGCTTCATGATATCCTTCACAGTAGACATGTGAACATATACAATTGCTGATCACCACTTTCATTGCATTTTGGATGATTCAGTCAACTTTGTCCCATGGATCAGGTGACACACACACACACACACCACCACCACACACACACACACACACACAACACACACACCACACAACACACACACACACAACACACACACACCACACACACACACACACACACACACACACACACCCACAACACACACACACACACACACACACACAACACACACACACACACACACACACTACACACCACACACACACACTCTAGATGTGTTCCCCCCCCCTGTGCCCAATCCCCCCATGTGAATCACACCTGGCACACACACAAACACACACACACACAAACACACACACAGAACAATTTGACACATTTCCCGCTCGTATGTGCCCATCCCCCCACGTGGATCACACCTGGCACACGCAATACATGTTCAGTGTCTGTTCTTTGTATATGTACTGCAGTTGTTCATGTGTACCAGTACTCTGATACAATATGTACAGTTTGAAAGGGTGTAAAATGACATTTGGTGATGATTAATGGTTTTTGTGTTAATGTAATAGCAGTTAAAACAGGACCGGTTAAATTTGACCGCGAACACCAAAGTAAGGGGGGGAAACGAAGACAATAGGAGGGTTGAATAAAGCATTAGCCCAGATGTTTTAATTCAGGTTTGATTAGTATTACATGGATGGTTTGGATCTTTAGAAGTGGGCTTATAATAGGGTCGTGTCCATAGTCAGTGTCTTACCTACAGTAGATATCAGCAAGGAAACAAAGCAATGTAACGAGGGTCCTTTGCAGCAGCATTTTAAACTCCTAGTTACGCTATCGTTAGAATATTTTCCTACAGACAACAGAAGCTGTAATATCCATCCATGCTGTCTTTGAAGCAACCAGACTCCATTGACAACAACATGTAATTTAACCTTGAAGTACACAGGAGTATGCTGATCTACCACTGCGTTGATTGCTATCTCATACCTGTACAGTAAGTGTCATTTTGTCACATGGATGAGCAGAAACATATCCTTCAAATCACAATTGTCCCCATATAACACTCCAGGTCTAGGAGGCGGTAGTCCAGCATTAACCGTGTTCTTCAAAATGTAATTACCCTTTTTGTCTATGGAGTCTGGTGGCTTTAAAAAGGGAATAGACAGCGTTATTTGTTCCCCGACAGAAAGGGCTGCCTGAAAGCAAGGTAAAGTACGAACCATTGTCAAACTATAGCAGACACTTAAACTGATATTGCTTTTTTAGGTAGGCTTTCTTTTAGATGTCTAGAATAATTTAGCGGTACATTGCTTAGCTTCCTTTTCCATTATGGATAAGAACTTCATAAAACCCCACTCCAAAACCTCCAAACTCTCCCTTTAACGCTAACTAATAAGCAAGGCAACATTAAACTGACAGATTGTGGCTTTCATTTTGACGTATTGTTCTTAATAAAGATGGAGGATAGACGTGCTGGAGTGCCGAGGTCACAGCCACAGTCTTCCTCCTCCACTGGCATGTTTCCCAGCTACCGGAGAAACAACTCATCAAACAAACATCCTAGACCTCTCCTCACGTCTCCCCTCTGACAGCGCCATCTGGTTTATGCATTCCCCGCTGTGCTGGACGGACAGACTTGTTAAAAGGGGGATGAGTGCTCTGATATACAGCCTGCCTGGTGAAGACTGGTGGAGATACCTCAATCCCATCTCAGTCACGAACGCCCCAGCACACAGTGTTCCCCACCATTACCCGCTGCAGATGGTTAAATGCATTCATGTCAGCAGTCTCCACTTATTGGACATATGCAGTAACAGTTTTCATGGTTGTTATTTGCTGAGGAAAGATGCTGTCTTTACAATCTGTAAGTTCAGTCAAGGGATTTTAACTGCCTTAATTGCTAAATGTATAACTTAGTTTTTGGACATACATTTCTTGGTTTTGGAACCAGAAGTGACACGAGAGGGTAAAGCTAAGTACAATCTAACACTGAATTACGAGGCAAAAAAGTTTCAGAATACAGTTTTTTAATGAATTTAAAACAAATTCTGAAAGTGTAAAAGTCCTAAGACAGAAACATAGACAACCACAGCAACATGTCAATCACAAGGTAGCCCCGCTTCAAAGCTCACCCTGCTTTATCGTGTATTTTACTCTAAATAGGACTATAACTTTCTAAATGAACACCATGCTGTATTGATGAACAACAAGCGATTGAGAGAATAATATATTGATTAGGAAAATGTTTACTGATGTAATAAATCAAGTGATAAGTCAAGACATGTTCTCATGGACTTCTATACAATCTGACTCCTATTTGCTATCAGTTGAAATAATGCAGTTTTAAGCCACTACTACATTGGCTTCACTTTCAGACCCGGTTGTTACTTGCTTGGGTTAAAACCAACAAATCTGCATGCTAGCATTTTCGTTGAGATCACTTAAAGGTGGGGTCGGTAATCCACTTCAGAAACACTTGTTATATTCCATGGAATGCTCTTAACATCACGATAGCAATGAATATATTAAATGCTTTGACAATAAATACGTAACAATATTTCATCTGTGGAAGCCGTGGCGCTGTAAAAAGCACGACCAATCATCTGAGCCGGCTAAAGTAACTGGATGGCCTACCTGCCTGTCAGCCTTCCATCTGTGCACAAACTGATCTCGTGCCCTCATTGGTCATGTGCGCGTTCGTGTGTGTTGGAGGAGGGGCTCTGTAAGGAAGTCAGATTTTTTCCGGTCGTGTATTTTCAAATCCTAGCGCACTCGAGCTGGTTTCTCCATTCTTACCTACCTACCTTTAAGCATGCTGACATTTCGCTCAATCAACTGCTTTCCTGAAGTACTAAGTAGACTACTGACCTTTTTCTTTAATGAAACTATAGTTGTTTGTCCTGAAATGTAACACATAACTCTCTGAAACACTTGCAAATCATTTTATGATGGATTTGTCTGTAATGTTAAGAAAACGGAACAGAAAAATATCAGAAATGTTGATTTTTTTATGCTTAATTAATCCCTCAAATAGAGATGCTTTTTCTTTTCGCTTCCCTCCACGGAGAGTTAAATGTCATGTTCAGATGCAGTTTGTTAAAACCCTGTCACTGTCAAGAAGGCTTGAATATGAGATTTGCAGATGGAGGACAGTTTAGACAAATGGCTTTTTGAGAAATTAAGATTTGAAATTGACGACATATTGATGTCTTAACTTCCTGGATCTTGATGGGCCCTGCTGTCGCTCCCACTGCCCCGTGTCGGCCCTCATTTGCTCTGTGAGCCTTGTGAAACTTGTGAGGCACGAGCGCTCTGGTTTCGGGGGTCAGACACTTGTTCTGCATCGCCACACTTCAACGGGGCTCTGCGACAGCTCATAAAGTCTGTTTTAAGAAGACAGGGGAGTGTTCAACCTTGTGAGTGGGGCCTCGTTCAAGCTGTGAAAAAGCAAAGTGTCTGCGTTTGATGGGCTCTGCATTTGAAGGGTTTCCAAAACACTGCTGGTTCCTCTTTTTCATATCCTACCTTTTTTAAATAAGTCTTTTAATTTAATCTCAGTCCTGCCTTCATTCAGTCTTTATCTGCTAATATACTAATATGTGTGTATTAGGGACAGAGATGACTTTCAGGGTCTCTTGGTTCATTAGCTGGGTTAGATTTTCACGGAGTCTAAGGAGTAAGAGTGAAAGACAAACGGTGTTCAGCTCTGTGTTGAACATCCATTTCCTGGTCATATTCTGGCAATTCAGCACAACAGCTGGGCCACTGCCTTCAAATATTGGTGTCAGCAGAAAGTATTTACACACATGAGATCCACACACTCTTCTATTCTTGTTTTTGTTCCAGAACAACAGTGTTGTGTTTGTCTGTGTGTTTGTTTGTAAGTCTGTCAGCAGGATTTTAAAAAACTACTCGCCTGATTTTCATGAAACTTGGAAGAAGATTAAAACATGGGCCAAAAAACACCCAATCATTTTTGGAAGGATCAGAATGATGGCGTGGATACACATAGATTCACTTTCTATACCCATAGCTGCGTTCACACCGCAGTACTTTTCCCACTTTAGTTCCGATATAGTTCCGATAAATGTCGCATTCACACCAAAAAGAGCCGGAACAAAAATGTGTTCATTAGAACCTTTTTTACCTATGTCTGATTGGCTGGGCGGATTGCAAACCACGCCCCGTAAAACTCCCAAAAAGTTTTGTGAAGCCGCCATTTTATTATCCTCGCATTAGCATTATTAGCATTAGCCCAGCGCAGAAACGCAGAGAGACTAACTTATGGCAACACAAAATAAAACATGGGAGCGGTGGAGATGAGGAGGTGTCGGCGTTCTGGCGATTTACTCTGAAGGCTTCAGTAGAAGCTGCTGGGAGTCCCAGCAGCTTCTACTGAAGCCTTCCCCAACTCCGGGGACTTCCGGCCGGGGACTGTGGGCGGCAGTATACACCGTGAAGTTGTTTGCGGCCTGCCAGTAAACCCAAAGCAGAAGAAGAAGAAGAAGAAGAAGAAGTGACGTCAGCGGCTTCATTTGCCTAATCCTAGTTCATGAGAACTAAAGAGTTCTCATGAACTAAGTTCTCATGAACCTTTGTGGGAAAAGTACTGCGGTGTGAATGCGCCTAATGTGAGATAGAGAGTTTGTGCTGCATTCATGTAGTGTCAAAATAATTGAACAACTGGGAATTTCATTTAAAGCCCCCCATTAAGTATTTGCAACAACCTTGGAAGTTGGCGAGACTTTTAGTGAACATCTTCATGTCTCACCTTATCAGCTTTCTTTAGATGTCATGCAGATACTCGACACAATAAAACACACTTCCTTTTTAGCAGCCATGTTGTTTCCACATTACGACCTAAAGGAAGAAACTTGCTAATGTGTGACTAATTTGAAAACTACTTTTTCACAGAAACAGCTATCAACTTGAAATAAAACAAATTATAATTCCTGTTTTACACACAAACGTTTGAAGAAAAACGTACCAAAGACAAGGAAATAAGACAATCTGAGATGTACGTGAAAGCAACATTGGCCTTAGGGAAAATCCTAGTTGTTATTAACTTTTTGTTTTGCTTTTCTGTCATGCCTTTCAATTCTCACACTGTGGCAGCCTTGTCCTGATCTTTAAGCGTCTCGCGCACAGCATGGTGACATGTGTTTTTACCAAGGATGTGTTCAATATGTGTGGAAACCAACAGATGGACAGACGATAGCCAGATGGATAGGTGTCTGCTGAGATGGATGGACGACGGTGATTTGAGGACAGTTGTTGACTCATAGTGAGCTACTGACACACAACAGCTCTGCAGTGAATGTGTTTCAAGGGCAGAGAGCAGCGTCCAGCCTCTGAGAGAGATTTATGAGGGCATACTATTCGGATACAGGGTGGTATTTTTAGCACTCAGCGGTCACACAGGTCTTCCTCAGACAGACGGCTGTTGACAGTGATTGGCTGCTATCTGGGTGGCTCTCAATTGAAGGGACACTTTAGCTCATTGTATGCCTCATCGGTTTGTTAGGAATGTGTGGAGCACTCAATGTGTGGTCAACGCTCACCGGGGGATTCGAGAGTAAGATAAGAAACATAGGTGTCTTTCTGATGTGTTTTTCAGAATAAATTATGTGAGACCATTTCACTATTTCACTTTTTTACTATTTTTCCTTTTGTATTTACTTATTACCAGTGGCGAACCGTGTCTATCACAACTGGACCTTCTCTAGACACCCCCCCCCCCCCCCCCCGCCGCCGCCCCCCCGGCGTAATAATGTATCCGTGCACAGCCTTTATTAATCACAAAAGGCCTATTTCTAACTTTGTTTATTCGTCAGCATGTGTTTGTGTGCTCGTAAATCTGTTACTAAAAGAGTGTGTCTGCTCAAGGTCAAACCCCATCGTAAATAAGATTCTTATCTGATGGCGTCTAACAGCTTTATTGACAAAAGACCTGGAGCAGGTGTTTAAACACACAGAAACAAACGAGCTAACGCTGAACTTATCTGGTCTGGTTGTTAGTTGCCTGTCCCCAATTTGTGCTTCACAAAAGCTTCCTGTTGAGGTCAAGGGAACAGGAGTTGGAGCCAATGAAGGCTGTCAATTTCTTACCAGGAGATTGTTCCTGATTTCTCAAACCATTATCCTTAAAACATATTTCTAGAGTCAAGACAGTTTCAAAGACAACACCGTATATATTGAAATTGTGTGCTTGGATCGTACGAATTCCACTTTTAACAATCGGCTTTAAAGGGTGCAAGTGTCACAGGTCTGTCTGTATCTTTGGCCTCCAATTTAATGTGTTCTCAAAACAGTTGCCCCCAAATGCCTTTTCCCAAAGGGATTGAGCATGTGTTTTCATCAACAGAAAGTCATCCATCTTTTAAGGGAAACTAGCGACCACCACCTATTCAACCTACTGTAGCAAAGTAGCATAACTTTTTCACTTTTTAAAAATGGTTCGAAGTCACTGTTGGGCATCTGGCAAACCTAAACGAACCATGGGATAAAGAACACAAACTAACGTACAGTTAGAAAAGGCTATAGGCTAAGGTCGTTACACCCAGTAAAATACAGTTATCAACACATAACGTAAGACCCTCGCAGCTACTTAACATTAACAATGTTTTTAATGTTTATTAAAAATCATTGATTGTAAGGTTTTTATAATATTTCAAGCGAAGTTTGCTGGACCGAGTTTTCTCTCAAATCAATGTGGTCCTGATACTGGCACAATGAATGGATGCCTCTGCCTGTTTCTTCACACTGGAGTTGCCTTGTGTTGTCGATCATGTTGCTCACAATCACTCCCTGTAGATGTGAGTGAGACTTCATACAAGGATGTCAAAACGTTAGCTGTGAAAAGCAATTTATTCTTTAAAGCTACTGCACACACTTATGTGGATTTATTCTATAGCTCGTGCAACAGGACAGGTGATTCATCGCAGATTTCTAGTTCTCTACAGTCAATATCTAATATCTCTTCTGCAGACAAATGGAAACAAAAGCTTCCTTCAGCCACACCTTGCCCCTCCCGGCACAAATCCATCTCAACCTGCTTTATTCATCAACCCTTCTCCCCCTCACTGTGCTGCTGTCTTTCTCAATCAAATACATCGCTCCAAGGAAACAATCATGGGACCTACATGCCTGCTGACTAATATGTATCCCAGATGCACACAAATCATTCTCTCGTACGTTTAGCCTTTTCTTAACTTATACTCTTGAGAACAGTTCGGTCAATTGACGAGGATGTTGGAATAGGACTAAAAAGCGAAATAGATTGTGTTACAGAAGCTGCCGACATGTGAAAGAGTTGATGTGAGAAACACTGGGGGGCCCGGCATCCTCTTTTCTCATCCATCAGCATAAGCGTGTTTGAAGCATGATGTAAACTATATTGATGACAGCGACATTGCAGCTGCAAGGTAACGGGTGTCCCACTGAGGCCACATGCTAAAATGTTTGCAGTCATGGTTCTGCTAATGAGCTTTGGATGTAAACGTCCTCCAAACGTAGAAGGAGAGGGAATGTGTCTCGAGTTTACAGTAATGTGGAGCCCACCTGCTGCAGAGCATGACTCTGACGTGTGGGTTCACCACCGCAGGAATCAGGCGCCTGGAGACAAGGTTTCTCTAGTGCTGACCCATATGTTGAAGGAAACAAAGACCCCGGGGTGTTCCTAAATGTTTTCTTTAGGTCCAAATATGTTGTTTCCCAATTTACACTGCATGATTATTTTGTGTAAATTGTTCACTGTAACGATTTACTAATACTTTTTTAATTGGAAGCTGTATTTTGCATTGTGATATGTTATTGATTCGTTTTGTGTGTGTGTGTGTGTCAGGTGTGTGTGTGTGTCTCAGTGGCAGGTGTGTGTGTGTGTGACTCAGTGGCAGGTGTGTGTGGGTGTGTGTGTCTCTCAGTGGCAGGTGTGTGTGTGTGTGACTCAGTGGCAGGTGTGTGTGTGTGTGTGCAGACTTTTTCTTTCTGCCTAGGCTTCCTTACTCTTGAGACCTGTACTTGCTCTGTGAAACAGCTTCAAAGAATATTTGGAAATGTGGCAGGGTGTGAGTTATTAAGTATATTGCCAACATGCGTATCATTACCAAGCAAATATTTGACTTGTTACACATCTGAGTGAACGACTAAGTCCTCAAAGCCCCCTACCCGACTTGTAAAGCGACCTTGGGTTTCCTGAAAGGCGCTATAAAAATATTATATATTATTATTTTATTATCATTTTAAGCTGCAGCCCTTGGGCAGGTACAGAGGTATCAACTAGTTCTTCATGCAAAGATTAATATGGTATACACTTAAAGTGACTGTCATTCACTGAGTAACTAATAAGAATAACGAAAGAAGCAATTGCATTAAAACATATTACATTTCAAGAAATGTGTCAAATTCTTCAGTCCTAATTAGTTGAGAAACACTTGCTCTCGTTCATTCAAACCTGAGTTACCTTTCTTAAAATGAGTGTGAACAAACTGAACTCACATTTCTTCAGGGTTGGAGGTTATTTGGGCTTATTATTCCTCTGCTTATCTTTCTAGCATAATACATCGTATCAGGGCACAAAAGACTCTCTGGCCAAACTGAAATAGTAACTTATTAACAGTGGGCTACATTTAATATATGAGTACAATATTTAAATATATATAATATTTTAAAATGTACTATGGAATGCAGTGTACAACAATTGCTCAAAAGATATACACAATCTCACCAATAAACGATTAGTCATTTTAACTATACTCCATCGTCTCGTCCGTCTGTCTCTCCTTGTTTTCCCACCATGTGTCCTTCTGCTCTTCCATCTGAGACGCAGCCTTCAGAGCATCAGCAGCCTGGTGTGGCCTCTGTGTGCCACTTCAAAACAGCACAGTTTTCAATTATCTTGAGCTTGTTCCAGAAGTCACTTTGTGTAGAAACTAGGGCTGTCAGTCGATTAAAATATTTAATCGTGAATAATCGCAAATGTTTTATCTGTTCTAAATGTACCTTTAGAGCAGTGGTTCTCAACTGGTCAGGCCTCGGGACCCACTTTTTACTTGGTCAATACATCGCGACCAGTGTTGTGCTAGTTACTGAAAACCAGTAACTAGTTACCATTACTAGTTACTTCATTTAAAAAGTAACTCAGTTACTTTACTGATTACTTACACCAAAAAGTAATGCGTTACTGTGAAAAGTAACGTTTTAGTTACTTAAACAAAGGGCTCCCATTAATGCCCTTATAGCCTTCACTTCAGTTTGTTATTGCATTGGAGAATAATACAATCTGTTGATCAACTTGACCTGCATTATATGCAATCTGGATTGCATCGATATTATCTGGCTTTCCATGTTTGTATATTCTTTCTCCAGGTAGTTGGAAAAGGTTTTCCGTCCCATATGCCGTGTGCCGCCCGGACATGGTATCATGCTAACTAGCTCCCAGAAAGCGGGTGACTCCACTGTAGCAATAGCCTGCATGTACCGTGCAATGGCTTTATCCACTTTTCCCTGGCTAGCAGTCCCTTGGTTAACATCCAGCCGCTGTTGCTCAGGTGGAGGTGGAGTGGCGTCGGCTGAGTCTCTGTGGTCTTAGCGACTAGCTTCGTCCCAGCATGTTGTTTTTGCAGATGTTTTAAGAGATCTGAATGACTGGTTGGGCAGTAGATAGGATCTTTGACCCGCCAGGACACAACTTACATTTAACAGAAACGTTCTTTTCTTTGTGCTCGACAAAAGTGAAATAGTGAGAATATCTCCAGGTGGAGAAACTAGACTTGGGCTCCGCCGCCGCCATTTGCTAGTCTTGTTAGTAAACAACACAAACACGCCCACAGCCACAGCCCGTCTCCGCATGTGACACAGGAAGTATCTAAGTACATTTACTCAAGTACTGTACTTAAGTACAGTTCTCATCTCTGTTAGCCTGGCTGTTGACTACATAAAAAAACTAACGCAGTAACGGAGTAACGCACCATGTAGTAACGGTAACTGAGTTACTGAATTTAAAAAGTAATGCGTTAGAGTACTAGTTACTGCCAAAAATAATGACGTTACAGTAACGCGTTACTTGTAACACGTTAGTCCCAACACTGATCGCGACCCAACATTTTGAAGCACTCAAATCTATTCAACAAAAAATCGTGCTGTAATATATACAGGACTGTCTCAGAAAATTAGAATATTGTGATAAAGTTCTTTATTTTCTGTAATGCAATTAAAAAAACAAAAATGTCATACATTCTGGATTCATTACAAATCAACTGAAATATTGCAAGCCTTTTATTATTTTAATATTGCTGATTATGGCATACAGCTTAAGAAAACTCAAATATCCTATCTCTAAATATTAGAATATCATGAAAAAGTATACTAGTAGGGTGTTCAACGAATCACTTGAATCGTCTAATTAACTCGAAACACCTGCAAGGGTTTCCTGAGCCTTGAAAAACACTCAGCTTGGTTCAGTAAACTAAATCACAAGTATGGGGAAGACTGCTGATCTGACTGCTGTCCAGAGGACCGTCATTGACACCCTCCATCAGGAGGGTAAGACACAAAAAGAAATTTCTCAAAGAGCAAGCTGTTCACAGAGTGCAGTTTCAAAGCACATCCACAAAAAGTCTGTTGGAAGGGGGAAATGTGGCAGGAAACGCTGCACAACCAAGAGAGATGACCGCAGCCTTAACAGCATTGTGAAGAAGAGTCGCTTCCAGAATTTGGGGGAGCTTCAAAGACAGTGGACTGAAGCTGGAGTCCAGGTATCAAAAGTCACTGTTCACAGACGTGTCCGGGAAATGGGCTACAATAGCCGTATTCCCATGGTCAAGCCACTTCTGAACTCAAGACAACGGAAGAGGCGTCTGACTTGGGCTAAGGAAAAGAAGCACTGGACAGTTGCACAGTGGTCCAAAGTCCTCTTTTCAGACGAAAGCAAGTTTTGTATTTCATTTGGAAGTCAAGGCGCCAGAGTCTGGAGAAAGGCTGGAGAGGAGCAAAATCCAAGTTGCTTGAAATCCAGTGTGAAGTTCCCACAGTCAGCGATGGTTTGGGGAGCCATGTCAGCTGCTGGTGTTGGTCCACTGTGTTTCATCAAGCCCAGAGTAAATGCAGCTGTGTACCAAGAGATTTTAGAGCACTACATGCTTCCGTCTGCTGAAAAGCTCTATGGAGATGAGGAATTCATTTTCCAGCATGATCTGGCACCTGCCCACAGTGCCAAAACCACCAGTAACTGGTGTACTGACCATGGCATTACTGTCCTCGATTGGCCTGCAAATTCCCCTGACCTGAACCCCATAGAGAATATGTGGGGTATTGTGAAGAAGAAGCTGAAAGACACCAGACCCAACAATGCTAATGAGCTAAAGGCCGCTATTGAAGCATCCTGGGCATCCATAACACCTCAGCAATGCCACAGGCTGATTGCCTCCATGCCACGCCGCATTGATGCAGTAATCCGTGCAAAAGGATTCCCAACCAAGTACTGAGTGCATTAATGGACATTTTCAAATGTTTGATTGTGTTTTGCTGTTATAAATCTTTTTTTTTTACTTGGTCTGAGGAACTATTCTAATTTTTTGAAATAGGATTTTTGAGTTTTCTTAAGCTGTATGCCATAATCAGCAATATTAAAATAATAAAAGGCTTGCAATATTTCAGTTGATTTGTAATGAATCCAGAATGTATGACATTTTTGTTTTTTTTAATTGCATTACAGAAAATAAAGAACTTTATCACAATATTCTAATTTTCTGAGACAGTCCTGTATATACGCTTTTCAGCATACAATATGAATAAAAGTGAAGTACAGTGCATATATCCCTTATATCCCTTCACAGAACTAAAGTATACTTTTAAAAAAGGTTTAATGAGATGATGGAATCAAAGCTGAACTATATAAAAAGGCACATGCTGGAAACCCAACCCCAGCGGGGGGTCTGGGGGGAATCTCCCCCAGGAGATTTTTAGAAATACTAACATAAACTACGCATTCTGGTACTCTGAGAAGAAAATAAATAAATCTATTACAACCCGAAATATTAATAATATTTTATGCCATTGTTTGTTTTTCACTTTGTTCTGACATCTTGCTGCGAGAAGAGCAAAGAGGAGAGAGTCTGTGTGACTTACTTTAAATTGTGGGTAAGGGTAGATAGCCCCCATTGTTCTGTGACCTGTCATCAGACCGGGGGTCATATTTCATTATGTGTTCATTTTTATCTGAAGTTGTAACCATGGATGTATAAAGAAGAGTTCTACCGCAAAGTTATTCTCCGTGGGGACTTCCGGCAACAATCTTGATTCTGATTGGCCAGGAGACTCGAAAAAACATCAGCAAAGATATTTTATTGAGAAGATGATCACTACGTGACAGAAGTTTTCAAAACCGTTTATGGTCTCCGGTACTTCCAGTCCAACGCCGACTGCATGCACAGCGTTAGAAAATCGGGCGCGCTGGAGCTATGTGCAACTCAAGGCATATGCTCGAACGGGAGCTGCCTGGACGCTGCTATCATGTTGCACTATCCGAGCTGAGTGTGCTGACTTCTCGTACAATGTCCCGCTGTCTGGCTTCCTGCATAAAGTCAAGTGCTCGGCGCAGTTGTGGCGACATGTCGCTCTTCTGCTTTCATTGAAACAGCTCCTTATATCCGTTAGCGCAGCTAGCTAGCCCCAGATGCTAACAACAACAATGCACGTAAGGTCTCTCTCTCGCTCGCTCGGGCCACACATACACACACCCTCCCGGTCCTCCCGATGGCCAGTCGGTGCCTGCCGGTGAGCGTGGAAGTGTGGTCTGCTGCAAGCGGGCAGCAGGAGCGGGGCTGTCAGCATCAGCTTGTAGATGGTATTTTAAACTCGATGTGCTCTGAAACTACGAGGCGGCCGAGGACCAAAAATACACATGCGTTAATCGCGTTAAAATAATTAGTGCCGTTAATTTTTTTTTGCCTTAACGCGTTAACGCTTTAACTTGACAGCCCTAATAGAAACATGTACAGCCAAAATATCCCCAATCCGCTCGCTCTGTCTATAAAATGTTAAGAAGATAAAAAAACAACAATCTGTTTGAGGGATGAAGAGTGTACTTTCTCTCTCAGTTTGTCCGAGTCAATTAATGTTTAATGTTGTGGAAACAATGGTGGGTTAATAGGAAACCATATGATGACTCAGGTCTTTTTGGCTGCTGTGACTCCAGCGTTGCAACGTGGCTTCTTATTAAGTATTTAGTGGAAGGAGGGGGGGGGGGGGTCCAAAGATGGAAAAAGGATCTTATTGTTTCGAGTTGTTGTTTCTGTGTCTTTAGAGTAAGCAGAAACATAAGAAATATGTTTTTCATATTCACATATTTCCACTTCAGGATGTTCTGGAGACCTTGGAACTTATTTTTATTATTTCCCCCTGTTTGCTGGTTCCTGTTGTTAAGCCCTAGCTGAAAGGAGACTGTCTATTCCAATTTGTTGACACCCTAAAAATGACATACCCACCTGCCAACTACTTTAACACAATTTGCACCATTTTGTTCACAATTTAAAGGTCACCTATTATGCAAAATCCACTTCTTCCTGTCTTTCATACATAACCATGTGGAAAGAGACTCTGAAAGTTTCAGGACCAAAGATTCTCTCTCTTTTTGTCCTGATGCATTTCTATAAAAACCTGTCTGAAAATGAGCTGATCAGATTTTGGCCACTTTATGATGTCATAACGATGTTTTGGCTTGAGTAACCATTAGCCAATCACCACCAAGGTAACCCCCCCCCCCCCCCCTATCACCTGAATCTCCTCCTAGAGCTCCATTGAGTTCTTCTTAACCAAATCTCTCTCAGAGGGGCGTGGGGAGGGGCTCCTTACTTTCATCTAAAGTAACAGACAGAGAATCAGCACTTTTCAAACAGAGGGGATTATGGGATGCTGCTAGGGGTGTAACGGTATACGGGCCCTTCGGTTCGGTACACCTGTGTACCGAAGTGTACCGAACGAATATAACGTTAAACGTAAAAAATTGAGAACGTGAACAACTTTTTGGAAGTAATCTCAGGGGCTGCGTCGCAGCATTCAGAGTAATTTGCTCACATTGGGTTCAACGCGTCATAGAGCGAGCAAGTCATTTCATTGGACGAGAGGCATACTATGAGAGCTGGTCAGAAGGATGCATTCAAATGTAGTCAGTAATTTGAGGAACTGTCGAAATGACGAACGCAGATAAAGTTGAGCTCCAAAATCCTCCAGCGTCATTGAAGTCTCCGGTTTGCGAACATTTTGGTTTCGCAGTTACGTACAAGGATGACGGACAAAGACAGGTGGACCGAACCAAAGCTCTTTGTCGGCATTGTTCAACTAACATTTGTTACGCGGCTGGCAATACATCAAACTTGCACACTCATTTGAAAAGGCATCACCCGAACGTGAATATCACCGGTACCAAAAGACTGAAGTGCAAACCCAACTCCGACTAGCATTCAAGCCTCCACCACTCGCAAAGAGTTCAGACCGAGCCAAAGCTATTACAAACGCTAAATATTATGTTGCCATGTTAGCAAAGCGCTACCTGGCTGTATCTGCTGCCTCTGTCCCTAGAGAGGGTGTTCTCCACAGCAGGAGACATTGTTCGTGCCAGCAGATCTGCCCTTTCGGCAAGCAATGTGGACAAGTTCATCTTTCTTTAAAAAACATGAAAATACAATGAGAAGCAAGTCCTAATGTCAAACTGGCTGCTTAGCTACTAGTACAGTTCAAATACAGATTATTTCAGTTCATCGAAAAGCTGCACCTTAATGTTTATTTTATTATATTTTGTATTTATTTGAGTGAAAATTCACAGTTTAATAATAATTAAAAACCCAAAACTAATAGTTTATGTTTTGTGAGTACTAGTACAGTACAGTTCAGATACAGATTATTTCAGTTCATCGAAATGCTGCTCCTTAATGTTCATGTTATTATATTTTGTATTTATTATAGTGAATACATTATTCACAGTTTAATAATAATAATTAAAAAAACCCAAAAAATATTTTATGTTTTGTGATAATTTTTTCTGCTGTACCGAAAACGTACCGAACCGTGACCTAAAAACCGAGGTACGTACCGAACCGAAATGTTTGTGAACCGTTACACCAGTGGCGTTTTCTCCTGGAGGCAAAGGGAAGCCAGGTTTCCCCTGTTTTTTTGGATTGTAGTTATAATTTTAATAAATAAATAAAAACACTTCGATTAGTTTCGGAAATTCTTTGTTGTGTGTTGCTGCCGGCCCGTCTCTCCCCCATTCTCATTGAGTATTTTACAAAGAGTGAAACAGCGCCCCTCTACATGTTATGGTGGAACAGTAGATTGCACTCTCTGTTGCGAGAGGAGGCCAGCCGAAATTGGCTTCCCTTGGTGAAAAGAAATGGAGGGATTGACCAATCAGACAAGGCTCACGTCATGCCCCTGCCAACCTGTGATTAGTCAGGGCCATGCCAAGGGAAGCCAGAGGCAGCGTAGTGTGTTACTGATGGTAGCCTTTGTTACTTTGGTCCCAGCTCTCTGCAGGTCATTGACTAGGTCCCCCCGTGTGGTTCTGGGACTTTTGCTCACCGTTCTTGTGATAATTTTGACCCCACGGGGTGAGATCTTGCGTGGAGCCCCAGATCGAGGGAGATTATCAGTGGTCTTGTATGTCTTCCATTTTCTAATAATTGTTCCCACAGTTGATTTCTTCACACCAAGCTGCTTACCTATTGCAGATTCAGTCTTCCCAGCCTGGTGCAGGTCTACAATTTTGTTTCTGGTGTCCTTTGACAGCTCTTTGGTCTTGGCCATAGTGGAGTTTGGAGTGTGACTGTTTGAGGTTGTGGACAGGTGTCTTTTATACTGATAACAAGTTCAAACAGGTGCCATTAATACAGTTAACGAGTGGAGGACAGAGGAGGCTCTTAAAGAAGAAGTTACAGGTCTGTGAGAGCCAGAAATCTTGTTTGTTTGTAGGTGACCAAATACTTATTTTACCGAGGAATTTACCAATTAATTCATTAAAAATCCTACAATGTGATTTCCTGGATTCTTTCCGCCCATTCTGTCTCTCATAGTTGAAGTGTACCTAGGATGAAAATGACAGGCCTCTCATCTTTTTAAGTGGGAGAACTGGCACAATTGGTGGTTGACTAAATACTTTGTTGCCCCACTGTATCTGAGACCTATAATATATTGATGATAGGGGACCTTTAAGTTGAGCCATGCAGGTTTTTCCTTCCTCTCCTACTTCTTCGATCACATTGAAAGTTCTCCCAAAGCTTCCTCTCTTGCTTCCAACTTACTGTCACTAGTAGCTGCCACACTCTCCTCTCTGCCTCCTTTCCCTCGCGTCTCCCTATTCATTTTCTACCTCTCACTCTCCCTCCTCTAAAAAAGCCTGCCCCCCCTCAGCTGCACCTCCCCCAGCTCAGTTTACAAGGGGGAGCTCGTAGAGATCAGCTCCGTAGTGAAAGGTTTTTTTTGGCATTCTCGTAGCGACAGTGGAAAGTGGAGGCAGCCTGTTGGATTTGTGTCGAGGCCTGAGTGACTGGTGGAGCATTTCTGTGGCCACATGAGAGAATGCTGTCAGGTTTGGCTCTGCTGCTGCTCGTCTGCGTGCACATGCGGGTGCAGGGGAAGCCGCGCTCTCAGGTAGGGCCCGCTTCAATAATATATCATATTCAAATTACTTATAGACTCTCCTTGCACTATTTCTATTCTATTGCATCTGTTGTATTGTGTTGCACTGTTGGAGGGACCTGTGACCTAATAGTTTCATTGATAGGGAGGGTGGGGATAAACATTGATGCTAACACTTTGGCTTTAAAGGTTGCTCTGCAGGATGTGTTTGTGTTTCTTTTGGACTCTTTGCAGGGAGGTTTTGGAAGTGGTTGATATCCCGTCGTGCATGCTGCGACGAGAAATCCTAGTTGGGCTTTTGTGATTGAGGTTAGTTAGTAGTGTGCAGAGCAATACAACTGAATATTACCAATACATATAGACATATAGTTTGAGCAACTTTAAAGCAGATCTGTATCTCTGCAGTCGGTTAACCTGTGGATATCAAAATGACTTGAAGAGCCAGATGAATACCTTTTTAAGTGCATGTATGTTCATAAGGGAAACAAAATTAGACAGTATGAAGATGTCAGGTAATCTGTTTCACTGACTGTAGATTTTTGTTTTATGTAGTTAGGGTTTAGGATTAGGGATAGCATGGTAAGTTAGTTAAATGTTCAGGTGTATATCAGTATGTAGTGTCTCTACATGTCTCCATGCTTTAATGTTCAAAAAGCTCTTTATTCTTCTCTTACTGCCTGTGCTGCAGCACCTCTTTTCACCCTCTGTCTGAAACCAGAGCCCAGTCTGCTCTGATTGGTCAGCTGGCCGGCTCTGTTGTGATTGGTCAACCACTTAGAGATGTCCCCGCCCCTTAGCCTATCACGTACAATGTGTTGGAGTGCTAGCCAATAGAAGCACGAGTGTTCCATAGTGATGTCACTGGGTGTTTCTCAATGTCGAGTACGCTTGCTTGGTAGCACATGTCTTCCGAGCGTCTTGCTTCAGAAGCGAGGCAACCATCCTTCCTGGCATTCGGAAAACGAAGAGTGGAACAGGCGAGCAAGTGTGCATGTGTGCGTTATATATGAGAGGCCCCGCCTTACATTTTCCGCCACAGATTTGGGGAAATTGGTCCGTGCGCAAAGCATTGTGGGGATTTTAAGACCGCGGAGTCTACACATGTGCAGCCTCAACATTTCTCCAAACGAAGTACGCCGGGCTCGGTAGAATTCCTGGACATTGGAACAGTCCTTCGGCGGCACTCGATGACGAAGTATGCTTGAAATAGTGGCTCTGGAGCAGCCTTACTCGACATTGAGAAACACCCAAAATGCTACGTAAGGAAACAAAGGAGTCCAATGGAGGGACCTTTGTGATGTTAGCCTTTGCAGACCACTAACGTACACAAACATCTATAAAACACTACAGGAACTTATAAACCCTAAAAAGCATGATAGGGTTTCTTTAAGTGTAGGCAGCTAAGTGTAGGCAGCTAAGTGTAGGCAGCTAAGTGTCGGCAGCTAAGTGTCGGCAGCTAAGTGTAGGCAGCTAAGTGTAGGCAGCTATGATTGACAGTCCATCTCCTTGTGAGAAAGGGCAGTTGCTCCTCACCGTCATGGGCTAAGTAAACTGCTCAGCGCTGTACATGCTTTGTGAATTGTTCTATCTTTATTCCCATGAGTGGAATAAACAAGTTAGTTTTAGGGTTAGAATTGGGGGTTTAGGGACATCATCTAAGATATCTACATCTCACAGATTTAGATGTTCTGTAAGTAAGCCTAGTACTCATTTACAACCCGTTTTAGTGCTTGTGGTCAACACTGAACATTGTCACTCTATAACTTGCGGTCCATCTAATGAGTGGAAGTATTTACAGTATGGCTGTTTTCACTGTGGCTCCATTTGCTCTCTGAGAGGTTTATTTCTCCACAGCACATTCACAGGCTACTTGTGGGATTAGATGTCCCTCCTAGTGGAGGACTGGGCCTGTCCTGGGGCTATGAAGATGTACTTGGAACTGGGATCGACGGCAGGCCTGAATTAGCCTGTGGCTCTGCTGGTTTTAGCTCACCTGTGTTTGCTGATGATTCATGAGGCGGCTGTGTTGTGCCTGCAGGTCTTTAATGCAAACTCAAGACGCGCCAAAGTCTCGATGAGGATGCCAGCTTTATATGACCCTAAATTACATAGCTATTCATTTCATTAAAATGTTTGGAATCTGGTTATGGACAAACTATTGGCAGAGTATCTCTTGCAAGGGGAAAAAGCTGTTTAATAGCAGTGTTAGTGGATGGAGAAATTAGGTTGACATTAGAGTTGAATAGAAGTCATACCATGTGATGTTTAAAATAATCATCTGACATCACCTCATAAGAGATCTGCCTGGTATTTAGTTTTAACTTTACTTTTAAGTCACTGCCGTTTGGGTCAAAATCTATTTTCCTTTTGATATATTTTCTATTAATGCAAACTCTTCTCCTTAATTTAAAAGAGGCATCGATTAAGAAATATTTAATTTGATTTATTGGTCAGACAGTCATTGACACACTTTTTGTTTCTGATCAATCAGACCTCACTGAGCAAACTTGTAAAACTCCCAATTACTTGAGATTTGGGATGGGTCGGTAAAGATCCATACTAATCAACTGCATGTTTGTGACAATGTACCTTTGATTGAGGTCTTGGAGATCTCATAGTGGACATGTCACCAGTTCAAAATCATGTTTATTTTAGAGCTGCTTAAAGATGGCCTGAGTGACCCTCAACAGATATTTGAGTTGTATCACAACGTTTTCTCAGAAGCAGAGTTAGTGCAGCTCAGCTTAAAATAACAGCGACATAATGACCCTTGTGGAAAGTCTTACTTATAACACCATCTAGTCTTTTTGTGGATGCTCCTAGTAGGAAACAAATGATTTGTGCCCAGCAGAGACGATGTCAGAGCAGTGAAGTCAGGAGAAACCCTATGCGTATAAAGGGTTGTAGATCCACGAAGCTCAATGCTATTTCTGAGTGTTTAACAAGCATGGCAGCCTTTTAAAGAAGACGCTCTGGACTGTGAGGGCAGTTTGTGGACTCGTTTTACTGTCGGGGATCAAAGGTCTCACCACTAATTTCTACACCTCTCTTCACCACTTGGCATCTCATCCTTATAGCTTGTATGTTATCCTGCAGATATGATAACCTACTACTTACTTTTTACCAAGTTAAAAGACTTCCAAAGGCCATACTGCAAATGTAATGGGACCATGACCGCTACTTGTTTTGTCCTCAGATCATCTCTTCCTACGTTACAGTAAATCATTCCAGCTTGTCTGTGCTCCCATTTTGATTTGATACGTCGCTATTGGTTTCATGAAATGCTATGTTGTGGAGAATGGAAATCTGAGAGATTATTCTCCACGAACCACAGCTTTTGTTTCTGTCTGTGGTTAAAAACCATGGTTAGACTTCCAGTTAGGGTTCCCGCCATAACAGAGCCAGAAGTGAAATCTGTGGGAAGGGGACATATTGAATAAATCTGCAAGTTTTGAGCTACGATGAAGTCACATCTTCCACGTAGAACAATGCCTAAGTGGGCTAGTGTCAGCGCTTAATTCCTCTTGTTTTCAGATAACTTGTTTTAAATGGACAGTCTTATAAATATGCCTGTGATGGAGATATACCTGATATCATTGTAAATCAGTAGATGCATATCGCAGGCTGCACCCTTAACCGGTGATAAAGAAACAGCATTGTTCTTTTGTAGGAGAATCCTTCAAGAGTCCAGTTTTGCAATCCATTCATTACCTGAACTGACTGTAACAAGCAATTACATCCAAGTTATTACAGGTCCCATGTCATGCTCTTCCGGTTATTACCCGTCCCCTTGTGTTATGAAGGTTTTCTGCATGTAAACGGTCTGCAGAGTCACAAACCCTCAAAGTACACCCTGTAGCGAGTACAACTCTAACACAGAAAAGACCTGTCTGTGCTGCCCCAGAACGCCTCGTTGGAGGTTTCTCTGTTTCCATTGTTTGCTTCCTGGGTTCTGTGACGTGTGAACACCCAAATCAACAACAAATGACCGGATTGGCCCAAATGGACCAATCCGCGGAGCTCCTCGCACACCAGGATCCCTTGGCTAACTAACAGGGAGTCCCATTGACTTGCATAGAGCTCCCTGGTTGGTAATAGACGAGTTGGGATGGCGGGGAAATGCTCTCCGCAGACCCATGCTCACAGCGTTATAAACCTTTTTCTTACTCAATATCAAGCCACACTTTTTACTTCGCCTGTGAGTGTTTGTGTGCTCAGGATGGGTTTCGCTTGTTCTCGCTGTATCGCCGACCCGAAAATCTGTCCGCTACTCGCAGCAGCAATCTCGCAATGTCCCGACCAATCAGAGCACACTGGGCTCACGGGGGGGGGGGGGGGGCAGGAGCTCCAACAAGCCGTTTAGAACAGAGAGTGAATACACATACTATACAGAGATGCTTTATGAGAAACCAATGTGAGTTTGGAAAATTGCACAATATCAATCTATTCTAGTAGACCTCAACCTTGCGTTAAATAATGACAATTCTTGCTCAGACCAGCTCACATGGCAACGTGCTTCTGGTTCAGTTTCTGCATAAAAGCACAAAAAAAACAAGAATTTATGAATAAAAGGATGTTTTCTTAGTCTGGAGATGGCGCTGTGGCTTAGCCCCCTGGGTCTAAATCCACATGGATGTTGGCTGATCCCACCAGATCCTTCAGACCTGAGTCTTAGGAGCTCCAACAAGCCGTGTAGGACAGAGAGTGAATACACAGACTATACAGAGATGCTGTGAGAAACCAATGTGAGTTTGGAAAATTGCACAATATAAATGTATTCTAGTAGACCTCAACAATGGAAATATGATCAGTAGAAATGGCCATGACACGGGACCTTTAAAACACCCACAACTCTTTTATTTGACCCTGGTTTTTTGCTTGGGTTCTCATTTCTTTCAGTCACAAAAAGTCCCTTTTTAAATGGCTGCCTTGATGCCTGGGTGGCAAGCAGATTCCACTCAATCTTTCATAATTTAATACAATCCTTACGCCCAACCCTCTTCAAAAAGAAAGTTTGATTCCACTTGCTTCCCTGGTTAATTTGTATTTGTGCCGGTTACCGTGAATTCATACAGTTGTGGTTTACCCATTAAACAACTTGTTTACATGGGGTGTAAGAGAAAAGTAGTCCGAGTGGTGTAGATAAGCAAATATCCAACTCTATTATATTATTTTTGTCTAAGGGTAAAATCCAATAAAGAGCAGGACAGAGCTGCTAACATTAGCCTAAACTCTGATAGCATCCAGAAGCGTCTTCCACCAGAAGTGTTTGTGGAAATCTATATTGGGCTTTTTTAAACAAAGGGTTTAATTAGGCGTTCCTTGCCCTTGGACGGGGCTCTGTTACTTTTGTTGGTGTTAAGCTAACAATTACCGCCCATTGTAAATGCTTATCACAGGAAGTTAAAAGCTAGTTTGAGGCTATAAAGAAACTACAGCACTGCCTCATGACTTAACCTTACCACAACTAAGCTAAAGGCAGACTAATGTTAGGAGTGATGATTTTCAGCAGTCTCATTTAGCAACTTGTTAACAACCGACATATTTTATGTTGTGGAACAAAAGGTTACAATCTGTTAAGCTTGTGTTTACCACAGACCCTGAATCACACATTTAACTCTATTGACTTTAAAATAAGGGAAACACGTTTGAAGACTCCTGTAGCGCTTTAGCAAGGAAGACATGCATCTATTTTAAAGATTAGATAGGACAATACATATTCATAATAGACACACCCTGTATCCAGTCCGGTGTAATCCTCAACAATAACTTCATCTCTCTTATAGTGTACATAAAGTGCTTCACTGCACACCGGATGTAACAGTAAATGTAAAGGAGTGATTAGGTATGTGTATTAGTGAGAATGTCACATGTGGACTTGATGACAGTGTGGATACAACCGATACAGATGTGTGCAAAGTGCTGACTGAGGAAAAAGCATCGTCGCTTCACCCGCTCATTAAAACCAGTTAAAGATCAGCAGCTACTCAGCATGTGGGGGGCAGATGTCCGCGACAACCACAACTTCATATCACGGAGAAGGAGTGCATTGACAAACCATTATTCTATCGCAACTAGGGGTGTAACGGTTCACAGAAGTCACGGTTCGGTTCGTACCTCGGTTTGGGGGTCACGGTTCGGTACGGTTCGGTACAACAAGAAAAATAAAAAGAAAGTCCCAAATGCATAATTCCAGGTTTGTTGTTATTTATTTTTGAACAGTAGCAAGTTTCAGTTTAAAAATAAGGAACTCTGACATTTTGAATAAGTAACTGGATTAAACAGTTAAAAACAAACCACAAACAGAACCACACACACTCAGATGGCCATATTATCTATAATGGCTGATGTCAAACACAAAGGGTTCCTCAAGCTGTAAAACTAAGAATGTCTTGAAAATATTACATCATAAATAATAAGAAATGGTTTCAAGAGCGCATAGTGGTTGAAAAACATATGCCAAAAGCTTCCGTTATTTATTTTGGTCTCTCGGCTCTCATGTCTCTTGGCTTCTTAAAAACAGCGGGGATCAGCTGTTGAACTGCTGTTGTCTTTTGCCGGGCTCCGGTGATGCCTTCTGATGTGATTTAGCATGTTTGGCGTGTGTTACCATTAGCATACCGCACCACTGTAGAACAACGCCGACACACCGTCCTCGTCCGATCCACCACTCGCACACTTCATCGTTATTGTAGTCCACAGGGAACCCGAAATGTTCCCACACAGCTGATTTAAAAGAAGCAGGTGGGTTCTAGCTCCTGTGTGTTATCTGAAATCGCAATACTAACTTTTCTTCTTCTTGTATTTTGTTCGTTTTGTTGTTGTTTCTTCTTGTTCTTCATTCGTTGTTTAAGGGCGGCTGGCAAACCGCTTTTAGGCGCAATACCGCCCCCTGGATTATAAATAGTAAAGTGGATACTGACCTGAAGGACAGACTTTTTTCCCACTCGTAAAAAAAAGGCGTATTCGTCGTGTGACTGCATGTGCGAACCGTGACGTCCGAACCGTGACGGTACGGGACGAATACGGATACCGTTACACCCCTAATCGCAACCTAAACCACATTTTTAACCCTTATGTAATCACTCGATTCTCGTGTCTATGAGAGGAGATCTCAGTAATTTCATTCCCAGACTCAGCATTGTGTCTTGAGGTCACTTCCACTATAAATTATCTGTCGTTGGGATGATTTTGCTTCTGTATTCTCAACCTGGAAGCCAAGTTTGGGCTTTATTGCATTTCCAGACGAGCTAGTGTGTCACAGCTGACCGAGCCATGATAACTTCATTGGTCATTTCCCCAAGAACATTACAACCTTTTTCTACGTGTGAAGAGCTGAATGAATCCCCAACGCAGCCCCCTTTTTAACCCCACACTCATAAATATCTTTTGAAATACAGCACTACCTCCATCCAGGGATTTTTACAGTAGGAGTAGAGCATGCTCTTATTCCCATGGGTTTAACATTAGGGGCTGTGCTAATATCCCAGAACGAGGAACTGTTGACAGATGAAGTCATGGAAGTTATTTGTACATTTTCTTAACAGAAGTGTAATTTGGACGGCATTTGAAAGAGACAGCAGTCGGTGTCTCAATGTTGTTTCACATTTTGCTCTCAAATGGAAAGCTGTAAAATAAAACTGCTAAGACTCAGGTCTGAAGGATCTGGTGGGATCAGCCAACATCCATGTGGATTTAGACCCAGGGGGCTAAACCACAGCGCCATCTCCAGACTAAGAAAACATCCTTTTATTCATACATTCTTGTTTTTTTTGTGCTTTTATGCAGAAACTGAACCAGAAGCCCGTTGCCATGTGAGCTGGTCTGAGCAAGAATTGTCATTATTTAACTCAAGGTCCCATGTCATGGCCATTTCTACTGATGTTATGACCTGGCTCAAAAGTCCACAACAAAAATGAGACACACCATGTCAACGGTTATCAAAATATGTTTATTTAAAGGAAACAATCGAAATTAGCCAAATTAATTGAAGTGCAACAATAAGTAAGGCATGAGGTGTGGACGTCAGTGGTATCAGTAGTGTAAATGCAGGGTGAGGGTTGTATGAATATGTATGTGTGAGAGTGTTGAAGTGCACAAAGTAAAGCAAATAGAGTAACCACAACATATACTCAACAAAACCGGGGCCCTGTACGGGAAAGCAGAGAGAGCACAGAGAGGAGCAGAGAGGCTCTAAATAGCTGCAGGACAACAGACCCAGGTGCCCTGAGTTACTGCAATCAATGCAAACACCAATCACCACAGCACAGACAGGACAGCCACCTCCTCTCTACTGATGCACCCACAGGGGCATCACAACTGATCATAATTCCATTGTTGAGGTCTACGAGAATAGATTTACATTGTGCAATTTTCCAAACTCACATTGGTTTCTCATGCAGCATCTCTGTATAGTATGTGTATTCACTCTCTGTCCTACACGGCTTGTTGGAGCTCCTGCCCCCCCCCCCCCCCCCTCCCTGCTCTGATTGGTCAGCTCGCCCACTCTGTTCTGATGAGTCCACCACCGTTACAGCGGAACATCAGTGATTATGTGTTACAATGGCGTTTGTTAGCAACCAGAAAATGACACAGTAATGACAAACAGATGAGAATGCTGCGGGGGGGGGGGGGGGGGGTCTGGGTGCCGTGTTGGTGGGGCGTTGCGCGGCTCTCTGCTGCGAGGAGCGGACAAGTGAGCTGGGTTCATTTGCTGCGTGGGATCTGCGAAACAGTGAGACAGAGAGACATCGCGAATGGACGCGGGAAGGGGGGGGCTGAGGGGGCTCTAGCACCCCCATCTGCGAGGCTCCACTAGCATCCGCACTCCCAAACGCGGCGCACCTACAGTGTAAGCGCGCCACAGTTTTGCCGCTGCGAGAGTGTGTGTGTGAGG
The DNA here is from genome assembly GCA_902827135.1 of Harpagifer antarcticus. NCBI lineage: Eukaryota > Metazoa > Chordata > Actinopteri > Perciformes > Harpagiferidae > Harpagifer > Harpagifer antarcticus. The sequence goes on from CADEHL010000266.1 coordinate 4,730,033, forward strand.
AGCTCCATGGATTGGTCCATTTGGACTAGGGCTGCACGATTTTGGGAAAAAAAATCGAATCGAATTGCGATTTTTCTGACAAATATTGCGATTCGATTTGCGATATTTGTTTTTAAGCGACCCAACGGAAGTTCATTGTAAAATGCGGCCATATCTCTGGCTAGGAAGGTCGCATCAGCGTGCTCCCGTCCCGTCTCTAGCACCCCCGCAGCCCGAGCTACGAGTGAAAGAACTAAACTTACATGAAACTTCCGTTGGGTTGCTTTAAAATCAAGCTTCAGTTTAAGTTTCTCCCTGTAATAGAAACACGTGATGGAGCATTACTAACCTGACTAAGATGGTTTCACCAAACCATCTGAAGCTCCATTGGAAGCCATTTGGAAAGGGCAGGCACTTTCAAAAATACTTGGCAGGTGATTGGACCAATCTGTCTATCACCTTCTATCATGGGCCACTTCTGATTGGTTAACAATGGCTGGTACATGTGGAGCACAGCACTTCTGATTGGTGTGGATGACTGACACACAAGAACAACCATTTGGGTATGGGCACGGCACTGTACCCAGGAAGAAAACAATGGAAAAATATAAATCTCCAACGAGGCGTTCTGGGGCAGCACAGACAGGTATTTTCTGTGTTAGAGCTTTACTCGCTACAGGGTGTACTTTGAGTGTTTGTGACTCTGCAGACCGCTTACATGCAGAAAAAGCTTCATAACTCACAAGGGGACGGGTAATAACCAGAAAAGCATGACATGGGACCTTTAGCTGAAACGGCCAACTAAGGAAAATGTCTTCCTAATGCTTCAATGCTTCACACTCCTTACATTTTGTTTAGTTGCCTTTAGTCTGACTTCTCTCCAATATAATGCAACTAGATGACCCTTGGATTGTGTTGTTAAATGTAAACAAGGACAATGAAAAACTCAACAGCAATGTCTCTTTTCTGAAATCACGGCCCAGATAATCCACCTCTTTCTAATCAGTGTTATGTAGAGACTATTTTCTTTCTTTTAAACCACACACTTCCTTCTTCGTGCATCTTCTCATGGACAAGAGTCTCTCCTAAACTCACCTGTGCTGGACTGTTACAGCACTTACTGTTAAGGACATCATTCATATTTACATCTAGCTAAAAAAAAGGGGCTCTCTTTCATTAGTAAATGCCCGGTGATATGGTACCAGCAAAGACGGTGCATAAAAGATAAGTAAGATACACTTAGTGTTAGTCATTTTCTACAAAGAACACCAAAGTTATAAGGATGAAGCTATTTTGGAAACTGCTTGTGAGGACAAAGTGAAGCCTCTCCCGCTGCTCTGGACATAAAGAAAGAGACAGTCACATTTTATAAGCATTAACTTTTGTTTTTCACAGTCTCTTTAAACAATGACATTGCAGGTTGTTGTTCTGCCTCATAACTGCGTGTGAATTTAACCCTTTTTTTATCATGAATTATTGGCCCAACATTGTTGATATGTAACCAAATGAGATTATTTTGATGTCTAAAATGTTTAACCACACTAGTTTAAGTTATGTTGAACCTAAATAAAAGTGCATCACAGAGACAGTGAGATCAATCAATCAATCAATCAATCAATCAATGTTTATTTATATAGCCCAATATCACATATAAATGTTACATTTGTCTCAGTGGACTTCACAGTTTGTACAAAATATCAGTATGACAATACGACACCCTCTGTCCTTAGACCCTCTGTCCTTAGACCCTCACATCGTACAAGGAAAAACTTCCGGAGAAAACCCACAGTTTAAAGGGGACATGGGAGAAACCTCAGGGAGAGCAACAGAGGAGGGATCCCTCTCCCAGGACGGACAGACGTGCAATAGATGCCGTGTGTAAATTGAAAAGATAATACATTTGCAACATAGGTAGTCCAAATGTTTGGAAATGCATGTGTGTATAATAGGAAGATGAATCCACGAGGATATCCATCCAGGACCTATGATCCAGGACCACAGCCACGACTCAAGATCCAGGGCTCGCGATCCAGGACACAGGACCGCAGGATCATCCATGACTCCGGATCCCGGCGTATATAGACACCAAAAAGAAAGAAATGTGGGGAAGCTGGGTTAATCGGAACATGAGAGTACACAGGTATAGACAGAGAGAAGGAAGAAGTAAGATGCCCCCGACAAACCAAGCCTATATCAGCAAAACTAGGGGCTGAATCTAATCAGCCCTAACTATAAGCTTTATCAAAAAGGAAGGTCTTAAGCGCACTCTTAAAAACGGATAGGGTGTCTGCTGCCCGAACACAAACTGGAAGCTGATTCCACAAATGTGGAGCTTGATAAGAAAAGGCTCTGGCTCCCATTGTACTTTTAGAGACTCTAGGAACAACCAACAACCCTGCATTCTTGGAACGCAATGCCCTAGTAGGACAGTAGGGTATAATGAGTTCTTTAAGGTAAGATGGCGCCTGCCCATTAAGGGCTTTGTAGGCGAGAAGAAGAATTTTAAATTCTATCCTATGAGATAGAGGTCAAAGGTACAGTAGACCTAATGTTCCCAACTTCTGTATTAGTGGGTATACATGTATTTATATGGCACAGTTGGACGCCGCTGATACTGAAGTGTGTTCATTGTGGTCCGACAATTAGCATCTGCTGGAGTCCATCTGTCAGCCTTGAGCTCGATGTGTTTGTCAGTCGCAGATTATTCTGTCTGAGCTCCAAATCATGCATTATTACTCCATGAATCAAAATCGAAGCACATTTCAATATACCTGAAGATTCACCACTGTATTAATAACTGTTTGCTTTCAACAAGGTTTTGAACCACTGCCAAACTACCAGATTACACATTTGACATTCAAGCACCAAGCTTGTTTTCCACCACATCTCAACTGTAATTTTCCCCAGTAGAAACGAGTTAAAAGCGTCCATGTTGCGTGTACCACTTCTGTTCATTTAATCATGACATTTTCTGAGCATTTCACATTTACAGTCCTCGTTCAGAGCCACAAAGCAGGCCTCCTACATGGATAAAAGCACAACTATTCAAAGGCAACTGTAACATTATGCCAGAGCTGTCAGGGAGAGATTTAGTTTCTGTGCAACTGATACATACTGACTGTCTGCATGTTTGATGTTAAGGAATGATACTAATGCGTCTTTGGGTTCAAGAAAAGCTCTATAGAAATAAAATATATTATTATTATTAATGCCTGAAATGTGCCACAACTCTCTGATAGTTGTGTAAGCAGTTATTCCCTGCCTCTAAATCTTTATTTACTTCCTGTGCAAGTAATACTGGCAGTCATTTCTACAATTATGCGCTAACAGACAGACCAACAGGCCTGTCAAAATCATCACTTAATTATGTGCTGCAATATAAACTTGGAATAAAGTATGTGGATCCATCTGCTAGAAATGGTTAGAAGTCTTAGTCAGAGCGTGTATTCAGTGCAGTATGGGATTTTTACGACTCTTTAATCGCATACTGTCCGTAAATATAACCATCAAACTCACTGTGATTTTTTGTTTACCCTCTTGAAACACATAACAATATGTCTATACTATCAACTGGTCAAATGACTGCTTTCATTGGGAAAGTTCTTGAAGCTCACAGAGAAAAATCGGAAACTCTGCAGTCCCGTTTGGCTTCACAGTGTTTTGGTGTCTTTAGCTCATTATTTTGGTTTTACGACCACCGACTCTAATGAGAGGTTCACATCTCATCGTTTCGAGCAGCAAACAGCTATTTACAGCTTACATACACCCCAATACAAGACTGGCAAAGTAGAATACTAACTGGTAAACATAGTGGAGGCTTTAGCAGCTTAAAGGCCATATATTTCCCTCAGGAGTTGAAAAACAGAAGATGATAGTATATAATGTATAAGTATATAAATGCTTACATTGTTCAGTGTCTATTCAATATGTGAATAGGCAGCTGTTAAAGCTTGTTTCCAAGGCAAGGCAATTTATTTATATAGCACTTTTCAACACAAGGCAAATCAAAGTGCTTTACAAAAAACGAAAGACATTAAGAAAATGGCATTTAAAATCAGTCATTAAAAAGAAAAGCTAATAAAATAAACATTAAAGAAAAGTCTTCAGTCTGGATTTAAAAGTAGTCAGAGTTGCAGCGGACCTGCAGGTTTCTGGGAGTTTGTTCCAGATGGAGCATAATAACTGAACGCTGCTTCTCCATGTTTAGTTCTGACTCTGGGGACAGAAAGCTGACCAGTCCCTGAAGACCTGAGAGATCTGGATGGTTCATCATTTAGCAGATCAGACATGTATTTTGGGCCTAAACCATTCAAAGCTTTATAAACCAGCAGCAGTATTTTGAAATCTATTCTTTGACACACAGGAAGCCAGTGTAAAGACTTCAGAACAGGAGTGATGTGATCCACTTTCTTAGTGTTAGTGAGGACTCGAGCAGCGGCGTTCTGAATCAGCTGCAGCTTTCTAATAGATTTTTTAGTGAGACCTGCAAAGACACCATTGCAGTAGTCCAGTCTACTGAAGATAAAAGCATGGACAAGTTTTTCCAAATCCTGCTGTGACATTAGTCTTTTAATCCTAGATATGTTCTTTAGGTGATAGTAGGCTGATTTAGTAACTGTTTTAATGTGACTGTTGAAACTCAGGTCAGAGTCCATGACTACACCTAGATTTCTGGCTTTATCTGTTGTTTTGAACATTGCAGACTGAAGCTCAGCGCTAACTTTTATACGTTCTGCCTTGGCTCCAAAAATCATTTCCAAGTTGCGATAAATAATTTAACACTGTTTTAAGAAGATTTCTGAGACATGTTGTGGCCTTAACATACAGGAAGTGAACGAGAGCCTTGGATTAAGGAGGTTTGGGAAAAGTGAAAGGAAGGGTCCTTTTATTTTTAAGGTCCCTATATTCACATGACCCCAGAAGTTACTCAAAAGGACTTGTTTTTATTCATGTTAGGACTCAGCACTCTGAATGTATGTGTCAACTAACATTCATCCAACAAGTCAAAGTTCACTTGGTGCTTGAAAACCAAAACGCTGACCCCAAGGTTCAACTTTAGAGTTTCTGGCCTGGTTTATGTCCAGTATTTAAACACTGCTGCCATCTCTAATCTATATAAAGTGTGTATCTCAATAACAAAGAGTAAACCTCACCTCTCAGATCGCCTGTGTCTAATCCTAAATGTCTTGTTTTTCTAGGAAAAGTAGAAACCCTTTAGTGACGTGATGTGCTTTTGGCTGTTAGGGTTCATATTGTTACAATAACTTTGCAATATGATGAGCTTCTTGTGGGACCGTACCATCAGGATTTACTTTAAGATTGCGTCGTGGAGTTGACTCTGCCGTCCTGACGCATGTAACCATTTCCATATGAAGGTGGGTTTTAAAAATCCTTTCATAATTCCACTGAAAACACGGGACTCTCCCTCGCCAGATGGCACAAGCCTCCCACAGAGAGAAGGTGAAAGAAACCTTGATGTGGTGTGAGAGAGTCAAGAAACTAGACTCCAAATCTGCCTCCTCGTTCATCATCAATGAGACTGCTGTTTGGGTTCTTGTGGAAAAAGATGGCGAGGCTTTTATTGATGCGTTTGTGCTGACACTTCATGTTGAGCCGTTCACAGTTAGGGTTAGGGTTGTCACATTTTCCAGAGACAGCCTGGAGGACAGATTTAGAAGTAAGTGTTCAGATTTTGACTTGTCAGTTTAGTGATTTTGTTGTTGCACTGGTCCAAATCATTCTATATCAAGTCCTGCAATGTAGGCGTATAACGTCTACTTTGTGTGTTTTTGAATCCACGATCATATGATAGTGCATTTTCAATACATTCCCTTCTTATTTTCAATACCATTTTGTGAACACAGATACACATTAAACAAAAGTAAATGCAGAAAAAGTCCTATTGCACAAAAATGTGTTTGCAATCACATGGCTTCATCTATTCACACACATGTTAAGATAACTCGTAATCCACACATTTTTGGACATAGCATTTCCTTGTTGTCATCTTCCCATATGTCAAGGTGTGCATATACAGTACTGTATCTACAATTAGATTTGACATGAAAGGTATAAGGCGGTCAGCAGCTATTTTAATATCCTCTAGTATTTCTCCTTCAGCTCTAAAATGAGTGTCATGGAAGGAAGATATCCATCCATCCATCCATCCATCCATCTTCTTCCGCTTATCCGTGGTCGGGTCGCGGGGGTAGCAGTTCCAGCAGAGAGCCCCAAACTTCCTTTTCCCTGGCCACATCTGGGATCCCAAGGCGCTCCCAGGCCAGCGAAGAGATATAATCCCTCCACCTGGTCCTAGGTCTACCCCTTGGTCTCTTCCCAGCTGTACGTGCCTGGAACACCTCCCTAGGGAGGCGCCCAGGTGGCATCCTAACTAGGTGCCCGAACCACCTCAACTGGCTCCTTTCGACACGAAGGAGGAGCGGCTCAACTCCGAGTCCCTCCCGGATGACCGAACTTCTCACCTTATCCCTAAGGGAGACACCAGCCACCCTGCGGAGAAAACCCATCTCTGCCGCTTGTATCCGCGATCTCGTTCTTTCGGTCATGACCCATCCTTCATGACCATAGGTGAGGGTAGGAACGAAAATGGCCCGGTAGACAGAGAGCTTTGCCTTCTGGCTCAGCTCCCTTTTCGTCACAACGGTGCGGTAAAGCGACTGCAGTACCGCTCCCGCTGCTCCGATTCTCCGGCCCATCTCACGCTCCATTGTTCCCTCACTCGAGAACAAAACCCCGAGATACTTGAACTCCTTCACTTGTTTGATAAATATAGTATATAGCAGTGGCGAACCGTGTCTCTCACAACTGGACCTTCTGTAGACACACACACTGAATTGTCGTCTTGAAAGGGTACTCGCAACAACTTCATCTTCACCTGTTACACTTGTCATTTCAACGTTAAAAACAATAAAACGGCATGCATTGTTTCGTGGCATTCATCTAGATCAGTGGTTCCCAGCCTGGGGGGACTTTGTTTTGTTTTTTTTTTTACATATAATTGTAACGCAATTCATGATGGTCACTAAAAGCCTTGTCTCTACATTACAATAAAATATAAAAAATTGTTGATTAATTCATTTGAATACAAATTCAAGTTAGTATTAAAGGCATAAAAAGACAGAAATGTATAATTCTTTTTTAATAGAAATGTTTCTTCTGCTCGTAAAGTTTTCTGGATAAACGCATTTTTATAACAGTCATTGTCCATGCCGGTTTCAGTTGGATTATTTGTCACAGTCGCTCCGATCAGATCGGTCTCCTCCATTTTGTAGATTATTTTTTTTTTTTTCCATTAATTAGCACTTCTTTATTAAATATTATGAATATGTCTTTATTATCAGGCTATGTTCCACAATCATTCAAAGTAGCAGTGATAAAACCGCTTCTTAAAAAGCACAACCTCGATCCAGAGGTTTTAGCCAACTATAGACCTATTTCTAATCTTCCGTTCCTCTCAAAAATTCTTGAGAAAGCAGTCGCAAAACAGCTGATTACTTAACAAACAATGATTTATTTGAAGATTTTCAGTCTGGCTTTAGAACACATCATAGCACAGAGACAGCTCTGGTCAAAGTCACAAATGACATTCTAATAGCCTCTGACAAAGGACTTGTCTCTATTCTTGTTTTGCTCGATCTCAGTGCTGCATTTGATACTATCGATCATGATATCTTATTGCAAAGACTAGAGCACTTAGTTGGCATACAGGGAACTGCCTTAGGCTGGTTTAGGTCCTATCTATCTGAACGCTCTCAGTTTGTACGTGTCAATGATGAATCTTCCACGCAAACCAAAGTTAGCCACGGAGTGCCACAGGGCTCAGTGCTCGGACCTATTTTGTTCACATTATATATGCTTCCGTTAGGCAATATTATAAGGAATCATTCTGTACATTTTCATTGTTATGCGGATGATACTCAACTATATTTATCAATCAAGCCTGATGAAATTAATCATCTAAATAAAATTCAAGACTGCCTCAAGGACTTAAAAACGTGGATGACCTTAAACTTTTTGATGTTAAACACGACCAAAACTGAAGTTATTGTACTTGGCCCGAAGAATCTACGAAACAAATTATCTAAAGATATACTAACTATGGATGGCATTAATTTGGCCTCCAGTGAGACTGTAAGGAATCTTGGTGTTATATTTGATCAGGATTTATCCTTTAACGCCCACATACAATCAATTTCAAGGACTGCCTACTTCCATCTACGTAACATTGCAAAAATCAGGCATATCTTGCCTCAAAACGATGCAGAGAAACTAGTCCATGCATTTGTTACTTCAAGGCTGGATTATTGTAACTCTTTATTATCAGGGTGTACCAAGAAGTCAGTCAAGTCGCTTCAGCTAATTCATAATGCTGCAGCTCGTGTACTAACCAGAGTTAGGAAAAGGGACCACATTACTCCTGTTCTGGCTGCCTTACACTGGCTCCCTATAGAACACAGGATAGAATTTAAAATTCTTCTTCTCGCCTACAAAGCCCTTAATGGGCAGGCGCCATCTTACCTTAAATAACTCATTATACCCTACTGTCCTACTAGGGCATTGCGTTCCAAGAATGCAGGGTTGTTGGTTGTTCCTAGAGTCTCTAAAAGTACAATGGGAGCCAGAGCCTTTTCTTATCAAGCTCCACATTTGTAGAATCAGCTTCCAGTTTGTGTTCGGGCGGCAGACACCCTATCCGTTTTTAAGAGTGCGCTTAAGACCTTCCTTTTTGATAAAGCTTATAGTTAGGGCTGATTAGATTCAGCCCCTAGTTTTGCTGATATAGGCTTAGTTTGTCGGGGGACATCTTACTTCTTCCTTCTCTCTGTCTATACCTGTGTACTCCCATGTTCCGATTAACCCAGCTTCCCCAAATGTCTTTCTTTTTGGTGTCTATATACGCTGGGATCCGGAGTCATGGATGATCCTGCGGTCCTGTGTCCTGCATCACGAGCCCTGGATCTTGAGTCGTGGCTGTGGTCCTGGATCATAGGTCCTGGATGGATATCCTCGTGGATCCATCTTCCTATTATACACACATGCATTTCCAAACATTTGGACTACCTATGTTGCAAATGTATTATCTTTTCAATTTACACACGGCATCTATTGCACGTCTGTCCGTCCTGGGAGAGGGATCCCTCCTCTGTTGCTCTCCCTGAGGTTTCGCCCATTTTTCCCTTTAAACTGTGGGTTTTCTTCGGAAGTTTTTCCTTGTACGATGTGAGGGTCTAAGGACAGAGGGTGTCGTATTGTCATACTGATATTTTGTACAAACTGTGAAGTCCACTGAGACAAATGTAACATTTGTGATATTGGGCTATATAAATAAACATTGATTGATTGATTGATTGATTTACGACTTTTGAATCCACGTAAACACATCGGCAAAATCCGGCTTACTTTGAGCATGTGTTTTAAACAGTTTAATCCCTTTGTGAATTGTTTCCACTTGCGCCGTCCTTTAATTTCTTCATTCAGCGGGAATCCAAATGAATTAATCCTGAGTCCAATAACCATCACTCCAATAGTGCTCCTTAATTACGCTTTCATCCTCCTTCAACAAAATACTTCACATTCATCCAGTTTGTGACAGTAGTTGTAGCATTTTTGAGACTTTTAAACTTTAATTACCGCAGTTGCCCCCCCCCCCCCCCGTGTGTGTGCGAGGGGGGACCAACTTCCAACAGGAGTCATTTGGGGGGGCTCTTGGGAAAAAGGTTGGGAACCCCTGATCTAGATCCTCTGTCTGGAGCCAGTTAACTAGCGGGCCTTCTAGAGAACCTGGAACCGAGGGAAACTCTGAAAGAACACGCCCATTGGCGACAAATCAATATATGATTGGTTGATCAAACTGTCAGTCCAAACGTACGCTCTCATTCAGTGCAACGGCCAGGGCTTTCTATCAAGGATACAGAATACCTTGGTTGAAGGATATTCTACCCAGAGACCCAGAACAAGATCTGATTGGTTGCAAAACCACTGAAATGCGTAGAGCATGGTCCGAGAAGGACAAACAAATCAACGTGACACTGTAATATTACAGATCAACAACACAGATACCATTCTCATGTATTCATTGTATATACATTTTATTTATATAATTAAATCGATTTTTTGTTTGTTTTATCTGAGTGTTCCAGGGTATTCTCTGAATACCTTGAAGGCCCTGACGGTTCGCCACTGTATTTTAATATCCTCTAGTATTTCTCCTTCAGCTCTGAAATGAGTGTGTCATGGAAGGAAGATATCCATTGTTTGATAAATCAAATCAAATCAAGTTTTATTTATATAGCACATTTATAAACGATTTTTGGTCGAGCCAAAGTGCTATACAAATAGCCTACAGTAGAGACACTTTACAGCAAATACAACAGCACAGATTGTTCAGAATATCAGTATGACAATACGACACCCTCTGTCCTTAGACCCTCTGTCCTTAGATCCTCACATCGTACAAGGAAAAACTTCCAGAGAAAACCCACAGTTTAAAGGGAACATGGGAGAAACCTCAGGGAGAGCAACAGAGGAGGGATCCCTCTCCCAGGACGGACAGACGTGCAATAGATGCCATGTGTAAATCCAAGAGATAATACATTTTACAGCATATAGACCGAATGTTAGGAAATGCATGTGTCTGTAATAAAAAGATGAATCCACGAGGATGTCAGCTACAATCCTGTGGAAGCCATCAGGGAAGCAGCATGACGAGACCCAGGCAGGACCGCAGAGACAGGTTCAGCCACGACCCGAAGTCCACGACTTAATCCAGAACTCAGGATAGAGGATCCAAGACACAGGACTACAGCAAGAGGATCAGCCTCGACTCCGGATCCCGGCGTAGATATAGATACAAAACAAGAAAAAAGATTTGGCTGGGTTAATCGGAACAAGAGAAAACACAGACACAGACAGAGAGGGGAAAGGTCATTGGATAAAAGTTATTCTTGATAACCCTCTAGAAAGATCTCATGAACTTCCTCACTCAATCTATCAAGACCCGAGCAGTTCTATTAGATATAGGATAAGAAACAGAGATAGGGAGCACAACAACCTATCTCTTCGTCAGATGCACTCCCCCCTATACATATAGTATATAGAGGTTTCAATCGTGTTAAGAGAAATGTCCCACAATGTGTTTTACATTTCATATTCAGTTATGGCTGGACTGTAGTAGTTTGTGTTGCTTTAAATTCAGTGAGGTGAGATCATGACACGCAGCAGTTTTCCTCTTGAATGCTATCGTGTTATGATTAGTGATTTTGATCCAGGCATTATCCGGCCCCATGCTGCACGGCAACATAATTCCACACTGACCGCAGGAGCGTTTGGCAGTTGTATTTCCTTTTTCTCCAGCTTTCTTACTTTGCTTTCCTTTTCTCTCATCATTTATTTCCTGCGGTGAAGGAGGCACTGCATGTTGGTTTTGGCTCAGGTGGTGCTTTGGCCCCGAACACAGGGAGCTGCCAGACTCTCCTTGAGGTTTTTATGCAACTGCCACCATTTCTCCCTCCTGCTATACCACTTTTTTACTCTCCCTTCCTCCTCCTCCTCTCAGTCCTTCCCTCAATCCATATTTCCACTGACTTGCGGCCAATTCACAGCCATAAACCCGAGCAGATCACCATCACTTTAATGAGTAGACACATCGTTTGGATACATATTGGAACTGCATATTTGAACCTGTTTCAAAACTGCAGAGTCCTTACTCTTGTACCAGCTGTGCTTTCTGTTCTCTCTTCTCTCCAACAGCCAGTTCAAAGAAACAACACTTTGTATCATTAAATAAAATGATATATGCTCTGAATGTTGTGTCAAATGTCCCAGACATATTGGAAATGGCTTTAAAGAGTTATATTTTTCAAGTTATTTTGTGTCAAAGCTTGAAATACACTTCCTCTAAATGTCTTCATGTCATTCCTCTAAGGTTTGCTACCACATGGCTTCATATAAAGCTCAGCAGCCCAACAATGATTGCAACCCTTACGGCCGCTACACACCAACCTGAGACCAAAGAACGCGTACCGAAGGCGTCCTGACTTTTACGTCCGCTACGTCGCCTGCGCCGCCCGCCTACGCCGCCCGCCTACGCCGCCCGCCTACGAACACACCGCAAAGACTTCAGTCAACGTGTGTTAATAACTGTCCTTACCAGCGGTAGTGTGTATTCGTCATTCAAAAGAGGCAACAGCCAATCAGAGTGATTTATTTGTCCCGACTTTCTTTGGCCTCCCGCGGCCGATTCAACATGTTGAATCGGCCGCGGGAGGTGTGAAAATGTGTAAAGCAACAACGGTGTGGGACACACCAACCTGAGTAGGGCGCCGCGAATGCCCGACTGCCTCTGACGGCCTCTGACTCCCAAAATCTGGTAGATGTGTCAGGGCCTTTAAAAGCCCTTCTACTTATATACCAATCACCCATTCACACATATTCACACCCTGTTGGCCATCGAGAGCTATTTGAGTTTCAGCTTCTTGCCCAAGGACACTTTGACATGTTGACGGAAGGGCCAAACAACCGCCCCAATTGTTAGACAACCAGGAAAAGCCAAAAAAAAGTAAATTTGCATGGACTGTATTTATCTTTTGATATGTGACATGCGGTTGGAACCCAGTACTCAAAGCTGAGGGAAATATACAAGACAAGACAGAAGGAGGAATATGTCACCTTCAATCAGGAATACACATGGAAGCTATGCCTGGAGATTGGCTGGTGTGTGTGTGTGTGTGTGTGTGTGTTCCAGCTCCTCCACCTGTTTGCACGTCAAGCTGCTTTTACTGCTGGTTTGTGTGAATTTATGGACTGCTGATGTTACCCGTTCTATTTTTACAGCGCCCAGGTTTCCTGTAATTTATTACCACCAATGTTACACAGAAAACTCACACCCTAAGGAGATTTAGAAATAAATTCTGGAAACAATTCAAAGACTCATGTCTCATAAAAACGATGCCTTCTGGAAAGTAACATAACTCCTGCTAGTTAGTTATTATATTATTGCAGTTAATGATGTGAGTAGTTGCAGGTGGCTTGGCTTTGTTAACGTACTCTTTTACACCTAATGAGCTCTTTTTATTTCACCAAAAACATCAGCTCTCAATAATCTGAAACAGGTTTTTAGTGCATAATTATACGAACTGTTTTCCTCCACACTTCTTCGTTTAAACTGCTTCTCCTTTGTGTCTCAGGGTCTGGGCTGCGATGAGTACCTGGGATCAGGAAAGGTGATGGACAGGTGTGGTGTGTGTGGAGGAGAAAACACAACCTGCAGGCTCGTCTCTGGAGTCTTCAAACACAGTTTAACGAAGATCGGCTACCACAAGGTAGTGGAGATCCCCGAGGGAGCCACCAAGATCAACGTGACAGAGATGGTGAAGAGCAGGAACTACCTAGGTGGGGAAAACACTTATTAATAAAGCAAAATGTAGTATTTAGTGAACTGAGTGATGAATAGACTGGACAAAAGGGCTGACTGGATGCTTTGAAAAATGTAAAAGATGGTTGTTTATTCCATTCAGTTAACTTACTAAATGTCGACTAAATTATTTCCTAAATGAACGCAAAAACCAAGCGATTGTTACATGCTGCCAACAAATCAAGGTCTAAAGACTTTTCACTTCAATAGGCCACATCTCTAGGCTGCAGCAGCTCTCCAGAGGGGTTTGGTCATTCATCATTCATAGCCTGAATTATACTAAGGCTGCTTGATTATTGCAAAAATCATAATCTCGATTATTTGGGTCAATAATTGATATCACCATTATTAACAACGATTATCCATTTACTTTGAAAACATCAATTTATTGGAGAAAAAAAATTTGAACAGTATTTTTTTAACAGTTGATTACCCTGAACTTTAAATTTAATTCAACTGAAAAACCAAAAAAAAATAAAAAAATAAAAAATTAATATTGAAAAAATAATCGTTTTATTTCGATTACGTTGTTTTCGTAATCGTTGCAAGCCATAATCGTAATTGCGATTAAAATACGATTAATTGAGCAGCCCTATGTTATACCTAAAATCACGTTGAAAATAGATATTTTACGGCTGTTGATAGTATTTTCTGATTTATGGAGTGATACAAAGAGATATCCAAAATCCCTTCTGTAGAAACGTTAGATTCTGATATGACTACAAAAGGAAACAAGAATTTTGAACCTGGCTTTATCCAATGTTCAGGTTTGTGTTCCTGGAATGTTTAAAATATGCGCATATTTAATTAAATAATGGCTCATTTGCATATTTAAACATGCTCTTTCAGAACACTTGTAATACAAAAAACAATTGTCTTAATGTAAGTAATTAACTGGAGACATGTCTTGCTGATATATTTAAGTTAAAACAATTACCCAATTCACCTGTCGCCTTGAATAGATGAAAACACACAACACAATCTCATGCTGTAAATGAATACAAACTATGGAGATTTCTGCCGTATAGAGCTCTGCCTTTTCTCAAACTAATTATACAAACTTATTGGCACTTCACTGGAGGTGCACAAAGCGCCAATACATATGATATGCTGTCAAAAAGGTCTTTATAGCTAAGACAGGTACCTCCTTCTCTCAAAACTATTACCAACACAATCTACGTTGATAAATAGCCATGTCGCTTTAAGAGGATCTCTCACCTGAGAGCTGTCATCACTTTAGTATTATTCTGTCTCTGTACGATTTCAAAAGCCATCCCCAGCATCTATCTGTGAGAGTGTCGCCTCCATATGCAGAGATTGTAAAAGTACACACTTCCTTTGCTCAAGTAAAAGTGAGCAGTAAGTAGATGAAAAGTAAGTAAACCAGAAAGTACAGGTATTTGTGTTCAAAATGTAAGTATACATTAGTATATACACAAATATAAGAAGTGGAGTAAAGTACTGATACCAGAAAAATGTACTTAAGTACAGTAACAAAGTATTTGGACTCCACTACTTCCCACCTCTGGTCATATGTCTCTCCCCCCTGCTGTGCTAAATGTTTTCTTCTGAAGGAGTGATAACGTCAGGACTTAGAAGCCAAGTATCAATGCTGAATATATGTTACATTCAGACAATAATCGACTCAACATGGGTTGGCTAAGTGAACTGCAATTTGGAAAAACCCATGAGGGATTCTTGTCCTCTCCTTGCTCTCTGTCTTCAAGTTTCTCCGCAGCATGTTAGTGTGTTAAAATAATTTCTAGCAAAAGCACTGAGAGCATAAGTTGAAGTGAGAACACATTGTTTTACTCCCTGTTGCCAAGCAGTCTGAGCAGTTAGTCCTGCGAATCAGAAAGACTCATCTCAGCCCTATTTCAGGTCACTCTGCATTTATGTCGAGAGTAATAGAAAGTGACGAGTTCTGCCTCAGCTCAAAACACATGTTGAAGGAAGAGGAATCCCCGTCCACTGCATGTTACACATTACATGTATCTGGCAATAACATAGTCAATGGAAAGTAATGGTAGAAATAATTCAATGATAAGTGTGTGTGATTCATTGACATTTGACAATTCCACATTTCCAGCTGTGCAGGCAGTAGCTTGTGAGTTAATTAGATCGGTCTGATAAAAAGGCACGTTGCCCCCCCCCCCCCCCCCCCCCGCCTTTCATTGAAGCCCCAGACACATAGAAACACCACACAGATAATTGCCGTCATTACTTGGGTGCAATGCTAGGACACATTAGTGGGTTATTTCCAAAAGTGACTGCTTTAATGTCAGACATTGTTTAATGGGAGCCATGCCAAGACTCCGTTTGGCTGCTTCTCTCGAGGAAAGTGTCTTAGGCCTCAACATTCTTTCTAATGAAAGTTGGAAAATGTGACCACTGTTAAAAAAAGGACGAGAAAACACTACCTTTCAAACACCAACTGCATTCGAACGCTCTGTTTTCTTTAATCTGATGTGACCATTCATACACACACAAGAACACAGAGTGGTGAACAGCCACACACGTACAGTTGAATAAATCACTAAATGCAAGTGGTGATCATCAAGTGTATATGTTCAGAGGCGTAGTGTGGAGGATAACAGAAGGTCTTGAGGCAATTGGATGAAAAACACAATATTTATGATCAAAAACAAAGTCACTCGGTCACTTTTGACCCGAAACGCAAGAGAAGGGTAAAGTAGATTTGTTTGAAAAAGCTGTTTGTTTGGGTGTAAATTAGGGCTGCACGATATTGGATAGAACTGACATTGCGATTTTTTTTCCCCCTGCGATATTGCGATATACAGGAATTGAAGAAAATACCTTTTTTTTCCCGCAAACCATCCTTTCTTGAACTTTAATGCTATCAATTTTTTTAACTATATTTTACCGGATGAAGGATTTTAGTCACGGACGTCTGGATCTTCAGTTATCAGAGCAACAAGCTGAGCTAGCTCGGTTAGCAGCGCCGAACTGGAGAAACGCATGAAACGACTTTATTCAGTGTTTTTACCGTTAATCACCGGGTCCGTTGGCTTTGGAGATTTGATTGTGATAGGTGGTTTGCTGACAGAGCCTGCATGTCACTCACTCAAGTACCCCTGACTTGAGAGCCGCGCAAGTTTTCCTTTTGTAGCAAGCAGCAAAATAATTGTAACATGACGTGTTTGAGTTAATTTGCCTACTTAATATCGCAAGAAAAAAAATTAATTAACGTGATTAACACGTCCACACGATGTGAATATGCATGCGCATATCGTCACAACACGATCTATCGTGCAGCCCTAGTGTAACTCTACCAGACCAGGTAGAATGTGATGTGAACTGATAAGAGAGGAAGATGTCAGAAATAAAGCGCTTCTCATACATACTAAAATACTGTACTTTGAGCATGATATTAGACTTGATAATTACTTATGAGATACAATCAAAAATATTAATTAATATTTTTTTCAAACATTCCAGTCAGAATTGTTCCATTAATTGTTCATGTACTAACTAGTATGAGACATGGCAGTAGTCTAGCAGCAGCAGCCACAGTGTGTCCTCCCACTCTTTCCCCTCAATAGGCCTCTGTTCTCACTGTGCATCTCTAATGTGCTCCGAGTTGTCCAAACACTTCTTTACAAGCCGGTCTAACGTTACACTCCTAATGCTTTTCTAATGGCGCCTTGTCCTTAATCCATGAAATCGCTGGAAAAAGTTTAAAGGGGATTTTGTTTCAGGATTTGCATGCCAGCACAAACAGGACATTTCTTTAAAAGTGCACGAGCGAGCATTTATTCTGTTACTAATTTGGGTGCAGAATGACCGTATCAGAGCTTTGTTACACAGACGTTTTACCTTCTCATCAATGGTTTTACGTTAAACGATAATTATGTGGAAGTGGCTTTGTGGGTATTTCCCTCTTCATTAGAGCTCAGGGCTGTCGGGGGTGATGTGTGGTTTCTCTCCAGAGGTGGGGAGTAGTGGAGTACAAATACTTTGTGACTGTACTTAAGTACATTTCTCTGGCAATACTCAATACTTTACTCCACTACTTATTTTTCTGACGACTTTTTACTTTGACTTCTTACATGTTGAACATAAATACCTGTACTTTCTACTTCTTACATGTTGAACACAAATACCTGAACTTTCTACTTCTTACATGTTGAACCCAAATACCTGTACTTTCTACTTCTTACATGTTGAACCCAAATACCTGTACTTTCTACTTCTTACATGTTGAACCCAAATACCTGTACTTTCTACTTCTTACATGTTGAACACAAATACCTGTACTTTCTACTTCTTACATGTTGAACACAAATACCTGAACTTTCTACTTCTTACATGTTGAACACAAATACCTGTACTTTCTACTTCTTACATGTTGAACCCAAATACCTGTACTTCTACTTCTTACATGTTGAACCCAAATACCTGTACTTTCTACTTCTTACATGTTGAACACAAATACCTGTACTTTCTACTTCTTACATGTTGAACACAAATACCTGTACTTTCTACTTCTTACATGTTGAACACAAATACCTGTACTTTCTACTTCTTACATGTTGAACACAATACCTGTACTTTCTACTTCTTACATGTTGAACACAAATACCTGTACTTTCTACTTCTTACATGTTGAACTCAAATACCTGTACTTTCTACTTCTTACATGTTGAACTCAAATACCTGTACTTTCTACTTCTTACATGTTGAACACAAATACCTGTACTTTCTACTTCTTACATGTTGAACTCAAATACCTGTACTTTCTACTTCTTACATGTTGAACTCAAATACCTGTACTTTCTACTTCTTACATGTTGAACCCAAATACCTGTACTTTCTACTTCTTACATGTTGAACTCAAATACCTGTACTTTCTACTTCTTACATGTTGAACTCAAATACCTGTACTTTCTACTTCTCTCATTTTCCAAACAGCTGGTTCCTTTAGTTTGAATGTGTGTTTGGTGGCGTGATCATTATTCTTTAGAGCAGGGGTCGGCAACCCCTGGCACGCGTGCCAGCATTGGCACGCGGCACCGTAACCAGTGGCACGCTAGGAATAAGTGGAATAAGTGTGCAAAAATATTTAAATTGTATTTTGGGATCCTGAACGAGGCGGCCGCAAGAGCGCGTCTCCCCGTTACCCGCAGAAGGAAGCCATGCACGCAGCGCAGCCCCGCTCTCTTTAACTCCAGGTGACTTTCTGCCGCTTTCCTCCGTGGTGCTGATCGTTTCACCACGGAGAGGAAAGCACTTCACTAATTGCAGTAGCCATAAGGAGCTGTACAAATGCCGCAGGTTCTGCGTGGCTGTGTCTTCAGCTGAAAGCCCAGTGGCGACCTGCTCATCTCTCATTGAAATAATATGCTACAAAGGGGCGGACTGGCCATCTGTGTGTTGAACTTTCCTGTCGGCTCCCAGACCGGAGTCGAGGAGTACAGACCTCTGTTTTTCTGCTTCCTCGTTTCACTTCCAGAAACATACACACGTTCCCTCACTGTCGCTCTACCATCCACAAACACGTATGCACAAGCCACACCTCTCTCTCTCTCTCTTAAAGGGACAGCGATCTCATCTCACTCTGCGTGACCTTAATATCATAACATGTGTGTTCTGGAGAATCACAGATCGGACAATCGTCCTTATTATTATGCTGTTTAAACCAATTATTTAAATGTGTTTGTTAAATTCGACATCATGTAAGTTGCGCTGACAGGTCCACACACTGCTTCCCCGCAGCGAGGCTCCCCCGCCCTCCTGCTGATAGTTGACAAGCGTCAAGCTCCTCACCCCCCCCCCCCCCCCCCCACTTGATAATTCTCGATCGTTGGCACGCTGATAACAATTTTTTTTGAAAATGGCACTTCATATGAAAAAGGTTGCCGACCCCTGCTTTAGAGTCATTGCGTGCCTATTGATTTGAACACGATCAGTGTATCCATCATTTCCTGGTCTTCTCTAAAGAAGAGTGACCAATGGAAACGTTGTCATGTTGCCGTTGTTCAGCATGGAAACATTCATTAGCTAACAATGACATTATTGTTCTTTTAATATAAAGGGAGGTCAGGTACTCTTTAAAACAGCTGCTAGGTATGGGTACTTTTTACTGAAGTACACTTCAAAGCCTCTTTACTTTTACTTGAGTAAAGAAGTTTAGTCAGTACTTCTACTTTTACCAGAGTATTTTTAAAGTCGAGTATTTGTACTTCTACTTGAGTAAAGGATGTGTGTACTTTTGCCATCTCTGTTTCTCTCAGCTCTCCGCAGCCGATCGGGGCGGTCCATCATTAATGGAAACTGGGCGATCGACCGGCCAGGGAAGTATGAGGGAGCGGGAACCATGTTCACATACCGGCGGCCCAACGAGATCAGAAGCACCTCCGGGGAGTCCTTCCTCGCTGAAGGGCCCACAAACGAGATCCTGGACGTTTATGTAAGTCACAAATTAACTCGGACCTTCAGATATCACAATACTGACTCTCCTTCTCTTATATTTACACTCTCAAGCTTACATTTGGAATGATTTCTATTTAAATGAATGTCGCCGATTAAGGTATAGCAATGCAGTTTAACAAACACGGTATGGTTGTGACTTTCCCGGGAGAATAGCAAATCGCACACAGTTAGGGAAGCATTTCCATCATCAAGCAGGTCTGCCAGAGAGAAGCTAATGCATAAGACCCTCAACTCACTTTTTGCAAGTGTGTAATACTTTGTTCACAGCATGTAGCTAGGATAAGAGAGTGATGCCAAAGACACTCCTAACAAGTGCACATCTCAAGATATGAGAATACATTTGACATTCAGAAGAAGGCGCATTTTCAAACTATAAAGCTTCCGTCAACAGAGAAAAACTGCCTCCTCTAAGATGATTATTCAGGTTGTTTTGGTTTTTGATTTGTCATTTTGTTATGCTGTTTTCAAGCTGAATAACTCGTTTTATAAAGAAACGTTTGATCTAACAAACACAGGATTTAAAGTGGAGATTTATTCAATTATTTCCGCTTCGAAACTAAGATTTGTAATTAAATAATCCCTTTTTTTATGGCACATATTATTGAAGTACAACAACTCTTTAAATATTTGTAGTTATAGATATCATTTTATAATTGATGTTCTTTGCCTTAGATGATCTTCCAGCAGCCAAACCCTGGTATTCACTACGAGTACACAATCCCTGAGAAACCAGTGGACCCTCAGCCACCCAACCACAGACCAGAAGGTAAAAGACCCCTGTTTACCCCCTGCTAACGGTTTGATACTAACGCATTGTCCGACTGTGTGTCTAACTCATGCGTCTGTGTCTTAGGGAACGCTGTGAATGGACAGGGAGGATACGACAATCACAGAAACACTCACCAGGAAAACTACAACCCAGCAGGGGGGGGTCGGGACCCTCCTCGCCTCCCAGATAATCAGGTTCCTGCTGTGCAGCCGCCCAGACGCCCCAGAGACTACAACTGGAAGATGGCGGGAACTACAGAGTGCAGCGCCTCCTGTGGGAAAGGTCAGTATTTCCTCATAAAAGAAACCTGAGGATGACAACAGTTACGATTTCATGGGAAACACGCAATTTGTATTTTTAAAATGATTAACCTTCACCAAAGTGTTTTGTTGTTCGCTTGATTAAGTAAAAACATCTGGTCAGATTTTAAAGACACTTAGTGCAAGGGTACAGCAAGGTCCAAGGAAGAATCAATAACCTTTTAGAGGGCTTCCTTTTTTTGGGGCGGTGGTGGCGAAGTCGATAGGGACTCGGCTTGGCAACTGGAAGCTCACCAGTTCAAGACCAAGTGCTACCGAGGTGTCCCTGAGCAAGGCACCGTTCCCCACACTGCTCCCTGGGCGCCGTTCAAAATGGCAGCACACTGCTCCTAACACAGGATGGGTCAAATGCAGAGAAACCATTTCCCCACGGGGATTAATAAAGTATATAAAAAATGACATTTGGCTTTTGTGCTGCGTTCAAGTCGTGTCAGAATAATTGGAAACATGCCTTGCCGACTGGGAAATATAAATTGGAGCCTCCTCTTGAAAACATCTACTTGATGTTTAAAAGCAATGAAATACGACATGCTTTATTCGTAGTGTGTGTGTTGTTTCCAACTTAAAGCTAATGAACACACCATAGCTTTCGTATCAAAGCAGACGTAGAGTGATCAACCTGTTCAGTGTTTCTGTGGTTTCAGGATTCAGATTCTCCAGCTTCCACTGCGTGTCCCGGCTGAACCAGGGCCAGGTGTCCGAGGCTCTGTGTGACAGCAGCAGCAAACCCTCTCCACAGCAAGAGGCCTGCAGCCTGCAGCCCTGCCCCGCATTGTGAGTGAACACACACTCCTCACCTCACACACTCTGCTCACACACTCTCCTTACACACACTCCTCACCTAACACACTCCTCACCTAACACACTCCTCACCTATCACACTCCTCACCTAACACACTCCTCACCTAACACACTCCTCACCTAACACACTCCTCACCTAACACACTCCTCACCTATCACACTCCTCACCTATCACACTCCTCACCTAACACACTCCTCACCTATCACACTCCTCACCTAACACACTCCTCACCTAACACACTCCTCACCTCACACACTCCTCACCTATCACACTCCTCACCTATCACACTCCTCACCTAACACACTCCTCACCTAACACACTCCTCACCTAACACACTCCTCACCTATCACACTCCTCACCTATCACACTCCTCACCTATCACACTCCTCACCTAACACACTCCTCACCTCACACACTCCTCACCTCACACACTCCTCACCTCACACACTCCTCACCTCACACACTCCTCACCTATCACACTCCTCACCTAACACACTCCACCTACACACTCCTCACCTAACACACTCCTCACCTAACACACTCCTCACCTCACACACTCCTCACCTAACACACTCCTCACCTCACACACTCCTCACCTCACACACTCCTCACCTATCACACTCCTCACCTATCACACTCCTCACCTAACACACTCCTCACCTCACACACTCCTCACCTCACACACTCCTCACCTCACACACACTCCTCACCTCACACACTCCTCACCTCACACACTCCTCACCTCACACACTCCTCACCTATCACACTCCTCACCTATCACACTCCTCACCTATCACACTCCTCACCTAACACACTCCTCACCTAACACACTCCTCACCTCACACACTCCTCACCTCACACACTCCTCACCTCACACACTCCTCACCTATCACACTCCTCACCTATCACACTCCTCACCTAACACACTCCTCACCTATCACACTCCTCACCTATCACACTCCTCACCTAACACACTCCTCACCTATCACACTCCTCACCTAACACATCACTCCTCACCTACACATCCTCACCTATCACACTCCTCACCTAACACACTCCTCACCTATCACACTCCTCACCTAACACACTCCTCACCTAACACACTCCTCACCTAACACACTCCTCACCTCACACACTCCTCACCTCACACACTCCTCACCTCACACACTCCTCACCTATCACACTCCTCACCTATCACACTCCTCACCTAACACACTCCTCACCTATCACACTCCTCACCTATCACACCCTCACCTAACACACTCCTCACCTATCACACTCCTCACCTATCACACTCCTCACCTAACACACTCCTCACCTATCACACTCCTCACCTAACACACTCCACACACACTCTCCTCACACACTCTCCTCACACACACTCCTCACCTAACACACTCCTCACCTAACACACTCCTCACCTATCACACTCCTCACCTATCACACTCCTCACCTATCACACTCCTCACCTAACACACTCCTCACCTCACACACTCCTCACCTCACACACTCCTCACCTATCACACTCCTCACCTATCACACTCCTCACCTAACACACTCCTCACCTAACACCCTCCTCACCTATCACACTCCTCACCTATCACACTCCTCACCTATCACACTCCTCACCTAACACCTCCTCACCTCACACACTCCTCACCTCACACACTCCTCACCTATCACACTCCTCACCTATCACACTCCTCACCTAACACACTCCTCACCTAACACACTCCTCACCTATCACACTCCTCACCTCACACACTCCACACACACTCTCCTCACACACTCTCCTCACACACACTCCTCACCTAACACACTCCTCACCTAACACACTCCTCACCTAACACACTCCTCACCTAACACACTCCTCACCTAACACACTCCTCACCTAACACACTCCACACACACACTCCACACACACTCTCCTCACACACTCTCCTCACACACTCTCCTCACACACTCTCCTCACACACACTCCTCACACAATGTCCTCACACACTCTCCTCACACACTCTCCTCACACACTCTCCTCACACACTCTCATCACACACACTCCTCACACACTCTCCTAACACACTCTCCTCACACACTCTCCTTACACACATTCCTCACACACCCTCCTCACACACCCTCCTCACACACTCTCCTCACACACTCTCCTCACACACTCTCCTCACACACTCTCCTCACACACACTCCTCACACACTCTCCTCACACACACTCCTCACCTAACACACTCCACACACACTCTCCTCACACACTCTCCTCACACACTCTCCTCACACACACTCCTCACACACTCTCCTCACACACTCCAAACCAGAGATGGCAAAAGTACACACCTCCTTTACTCAAGTAGAAGTACAGATACTCGTGTTTAAAAATACTCTGGTAAAAGTAGAAGTACTGACTAAACTTCTTTACTCAAGTAAAAGTAAGGAAGTATGGGCTTTGAAATGTACTTCAGTAAAGCGTACCCATAACTCCCAGCTGTTTTAAAGAGTACCTGACCTCCCACAAGTTCACTCAAAGGAAAACACACTAATGTTATTTAATAATGGCTCTACATGTGTGCTCGTGTGCTTCCTCCCGAGCAGCTGGGACATTGGGGAGTGGTCAGAGTGCAGTACGACGTGCGGGCTGGGCATGCAGCACCGGCAGGTTTTGTGTCGGCAGGTTTACGCCAACCGCACCCTGAACGTTCACACGAGCCGCTGCGAACACTTAGAGCGACCGGAGATCACGAGCAGCTGCCAGCTGAAAATCTGCAGCGAGTGGCAGGTCCGCTCAGAGTGGAGCGCGGTGAGACATGCTTTTACTGACTGTTGTATACCTGTTTACAGATCTATATATATATTTATCACTTCTCCTTACACATACATATTGTTTACATTTGAGTTTATTGCAATGACTTCCTATCACTAATATATCATTTTTATTTTATGCATGTTATATTTGATCCTTTTTTACTGCTGCGCTTATTTATATCTTGAAGGTCCCCTATCATACTGTTTTCCATCAATATATTACAGGTCTCAGATATATACAGAGCCTGTCTCTGATTGGCTGAAACACCAAACAGATCATTGCAGCATTACCCATAATCCCCTCTGTTTCAGCCCTGTTTCCAAAGTGCTGATTCTCCGTCTGTTACTTTAGATGAAAACAAGGAGCCCCTCCCCACGCCCCTCTGAGAGACATTTGGTTACAAAGAACTCAATGGTGCTCTAGGAGGAGATTCAGGTGATAAAGGGGGCGGGGGGGGTTACCTTGGTTGCTGATTGGCTAATGGTTACACAAGCCAACACATCTTTATGACATCATAAAGTGGCCAAAATCTGATCAGCTCATTTTCAGACAGGTTTTTATATAAATGGATCAAAAAGAGAGAGAATCTTTGTTCCTGAAACTTTCAGAGTCTCTTTCCACAGAGGGGACACATGTTGAAGTAGAAGAGACATGAAGAAGAGGGGACACATGTTGATGTAGAAGAGACATGAAGAAGAGGGGACACATGTTGATGTAGAAGAGACATGGAGAAGAGTGGACACATGTTGATGTAGAAGAGACATGAAGAAGAGGGGACACATGTTGATAGAAGAGACAGGAAGAAGTGGATTTTGCATAATAGGTGACCTTTAAAGAAACACAGTTGCATTTAATAAAGAGCGGCAGTCACATCCCTCCACAGTGCTGACCCTGTGTTCTGTGTCTCTCAGTGCTCGGTGCCCTGTGGTCTGGGTCAGAGGTCACGAGAGGTTCGCTGCGTCAGCAACGTGGGCGACTTTGTTCCTGACGAGGAGTGCAACATGAATCTGAGGCCGTTCGATGTGGAGAACTGCGACATGGGGTCCTGCGCCAAGAGCTGGTTCTACACAGAGTGGGGGAACAGGGTGGGTCTCACTTTGATTCACTTCCAATAACACTGGCAAAAGCACACACATCCTTTACTCAAGTAGAAGTACAGATACTCGTGTTTAAAAATACTCTGGTGAAAGTAGGAGTACTGACTAAACTTCTTTACTCAAGTCAAAGTAAAGAGGCTTTGAAGTGTACTTAAGTAAAAAGTACCCATAACTAGCAGCTGTTTTAAAGAGTACCTGACCTCCCTTTATATTAATAGAACAATAATGTCATTGTTAGCTAATAAATGTTTCCATGCTGAACAACGGCAACATGACAACGTTTCCATTGGTCCCTCTTCTTTAGAGAAGACCAGGAAATGATGGATACACGGATCGTGTTCAAATCAATAGGCACGCAATGACTCTAAAGAATAATGATCACGCCACCAAACACACATTCAGACTAAAGGAACCAGCTGTTTGGGAAATGAGAGAAGTAGAAAGTACAGGTATTTGAGTTCAACATGTAAGAAGTAGAAAGTACAGGTATTTGTGTTCAACATGTAAGAAGTAGAAAGTACAGGTATTTGAGTTCAACATGTAAGAAGTAGAAAGTACAGGTATTTGTGTTCAACATGTGAGAAGTAGAAAGTACAGGTATTTGAGTTCAACATGTAAGAAGTAGAAAGTTCAGGTATTTGTGTTCAACATGTAAGAAGTAGAAAGTTCAGGTATTTGAGTTCAACATGTAAGAAGTAGAAAGTTCAGGTATTTGAGTTCAACATGTAAGAAGTAGAAAGTTCAGGTATTTGAGTTCAACATGTAAGAAGTAGAAAGTACAGGTATTTGTGTTCAATATGTAAGAAGTAGAAAGTTCAGGTATTTGTGTTCAACATGTAAGAAGTAGAAAGTACAGGTATTTGAGTTCAACATGTAAGAAGTAGAAAGTACAGGTATTTGGGTTCAACATGTGAGAAGTAGAAAGTACAGGTATTTGGGTTCAAAATGTAAGAAACCAAAGTAAAAAGTCGTCAGAAAAATAAGTAGTGGAGTAAAGTACTGATACCAGAAAAATGTACTCGTACAGTAACAAAGTATTTGTACTCCATTACTTCCCACCTCTGGTCTTTATGCATCCAA
Source organism: Harpagifer antarcticus (assembly GCA_902827135.1). NCBI lineage: Eukaryota > Metazoa > Chordata > Actinopteri > Perciformes > Harpagiferidae > Harpagifer > Harpagifer antarcticus. Next base: position 4,756,777 of record CADEHL010000266.1, read on the forward strand.
GATCTGTCTTTCAATCAGGATATTATATATATGTTTGCCTTTATCCCATGAATGAACATACAAGAACTATTTGGCTAGAATATAAACATTGTGACATTGATGTAGATGCATGGAAAGACATTTATTCATCCATCCATCCATCCATCTTCTTCCGCTTATCCGTGGTCGGGTCGCGGGGGTAGCAGTTCCAGCAGAGAGCCCCAAACTTCCTTTTCCCTGGTGACATCAACCAGCTCTGACTCGGGGATCCCAAGGCGCTCCCAGGCCAGCGAAGAGATATAATCCCTCCACCTGGTCCTAGGTCTACCCCTTGGTCTCTTCCCAGCTGGACGTGCCTGGAACACCTCCCTAGGGAGGCGCCCAGGTGGCATCCTAACTAGGTGCCCGAACCACCTCAACTGGCTCCTTTCGACGCGAAGGAGGAGCGGCTCAACTCCGAGTCCCTCCCGAATGACCGAACTTCTCACCTTATCCCTAAGGGAGACACCAGCCACCCTGCGGAGAAAACCCATCTCGGCCGCTTGTATCCGCGATCTCGTTCTTTCGGTCATGACCCATCCTTCATGACCGTAGGTGAGGGTAGGAACGAAAATGGCCAGGTAGACAGAGAGCTTTGCCTTCTGGCTCAGCTCCCTTTTCGTCACAACGGTGCGGTAAAGCGACTGCAGTACCGCTCCCGCTGCTCCGATTCTCCGGCCCATCTCACGCTCCATTGTTCCCTCACTCGAGAACAAAACCCCGAGATACTTGAACTCCTTCACTTGGGGTAAGGACTCATCAATCCATCGGTTTCCTGCTGAGAACCATGGCCTCAGATTTGGAGGTGCTGATCCTCATCCCAGCCGCTTCACACTCGGTTGCGAACCGATCCAGTGAGTGCTGAAGGTCGCAGACCGATGAAGCCATCAGAACCACATCATCTGCAAAAAGCAGTGGTGCAATCCTTAGCCCACCGAACCGCAGACCCCCCCCCCCCCCCCCATGACTACGCCTCGAAATCCGATCCATGTATATTACAAACAGGATTGGTGACAAAGCGCAGCCCTGGCGGAGGCCAACCCTCACCGGAAATGGGTCCGACTTACTGCCGAGGAGCCGGACACAGCTCTCGCTTTGGGAGTACAGAGATTGGATGGCCCTGAGTAGAGACCCCCTCACCCCATACTCCCGCAGCACCTCCCACAGTAACTCCCTGGGAACCCGGTCATACGCCTTCTCAAAGTCCACAAAACACATGTAGACCGGATAAGCGTACTCCCAAGCCCCCTCCAGGATCCTTGCAAGAGTAAAAAGCTGATCCGTCGTTCCACGACCAGGACGGAATCCGCATTGTTCCTCCTCAATCTGAGGTTCGACAATCGGCCTGACCCTCCTTTCGAGTACCTTAGAGTAAACTTTCCCGGGGATGTTGAGTAATGTGCCTCTGTAATTGGCACACACCCTCTGGTCCCCCTTTTTAAAAAGGGGAACCACCACCCCGGTCTGCCACTCCTTCGGTACCGTTTCCGACTTCCACCCAATGTTGATGAGACGTGTCAACCAAGACAGTCCCTCAACACCCAGAGCCTTCAGCATTTCTGGGCGGATCTCATCCACCCCCGGGGCTTTGCCACTGTGGAGTTGTTTAACAACCTCAGTGACCTCCCCCCGGGAGATTGGTGTCGATCCCCCGTCATACTCCAGCTCTGCCTCTAACATAGAGGACGGAGTTGTCGGGTTCAGGAGTTCCTCAAAGTGCTCCTTCCAACGCCCTAACACTCCATCAGTTGAGGTCAACAACGTCCCATCCTTACTGTACACAGCTTGGATGGTTCCCTGCTTCCCCCTCCTGAGGTGTCGGACAGTTTTCCAGAACAACTTTGGTGCCGCCCGAAAGTCCTTTTCCATGTCCTCTCCGAACTTCTCCCACACCCGCTGCTTTGCCTCGGCCACGGCTGAGGCTGCTGCCCTTCGGGCCTGTCGGTACCTTGCAACTGCCTCGGGAGTCCCCCGGGATAACAAATCCCTGAAGGCCTCCTTCTTCAGTCGGACGGCTTCCCTGACCACCGGTGTCCACCAGGAGGTTCGAGGGTTACCGCCCCTTGAGGCACCTAGGACCTTGAGACCACAGCTCCCCGCCGCGGCTTCGGCAATAGAGGCTTTAAACACCGACCACTCTGGTTCAATGTCCCCAACCTCCACAGGAATGCCCGAAAAGCTCCGCCGGAGGTGTGAGTTGAAGGCCTCCTGAACCTGGGCCTCCTCCAGACGTTCCCAGTTCACCCGAACTACACGTTGGGCTTACCAGGTCTATCCAGAGGCTTCCCCTGCCACTCGACCCAACTCACCACCAGATGGTGATCAGTTGACAACTCCGCCCCTCTCTTTACCCGAGTGTCCAAAACATACGGCCTCAGGTCCGATGATACGATAACGAAATCGATCATGGACCTTCTGCCTAGGGTGCTCTGGTACCACGTACACTTATGAGCATCCCTATGTTCGAACATGGTGTTTGTTATGGCCAATCCATGACTAGCACAGAAGTCCAGTAACAAACCACCACTCCGGTTCAGATCAGGGGGGCCGTTCCTCCCAATCACTCCCCTCCAAGTGTCTCCATCATTGCCCACATGTGCGTTGAAGTCTCCCAGCAAGATTAAAGAGTCCCCTTCAGGAGCCCCATACAGGACTCTTTCCAGGGTCTCCAAGAAGGCCGTATACTCTGAACTGCTGTTGGGTGCATAAGCACACACAACAGTCAGAGTTTTCCCCCCCATAACCCGCAGGCGTAGGGAGGCAACCCTCTCGTCCACTGGGGTAGACTCCAACAACGAAGCACCCAACCGGGGACTTGTGAGTATCCCCACACCCTCCCGGCGCCTCACACCTTGAGCAACTCCGGAGAAGAATAGAGTCCAACCCCTATCCAGAAGTAAGGTTCCAGAGCCGACGCTGTGCGTAGAGGTGAGCCCAACCAGATCCAACTGGTACCGCTCCACCTCCCGCACAAGCTCCGACTCCTTCCCCCCCAGAGAGGTGACGTTCCACGTCCCCAAAGCCAGCTTCTGTCGCCCGGGTCTGGTCCGTCGAGACCCTCCGCTTTCACTGCCACCCTTCTGGCAGCGCACCCGACCCCATCGTTGTTTCCCGTAGGTGGTGGGCCCGCGGGATGGAGACATTTATTCAACTTAAATAAAATAAATGTTCACATTATCATTTACAGTTAATATTATATGCCATGTTTTGAGAGGGAAAATTAGATACCATGATTTATTCTAATCCAAAGTAGATTAAGACATTTGGACTGCAATATGTGTCGTTGGAAATCAGGCAAAACCGAAACTCAGTCATTCTGTATATATTGTAATACTGTGTTGTATTTACATTTATTTCACTGACCTCACCACCTTCAAACTCACCTCTTCAATCTGGCTTTTAATGTGTGATTTTTTTTGTATTGCTCGATTTTAATTTGACTTTAACTATATATATTTGTTATTCTTTTCATCTTTGAAAAGCGACTTTGAGCACCTGTAAAAGCGCTAACAAAATAAATCTATTATTATTTATATATCCAGTTTAATATTCCATCTCTCACATACTTATGTATATATAATAACTTGATTATTTTTTGTTAATTTGTAAATTCAACGTGTATATTTTCTACTTTCTTGTTTATTTCTAGTCTTTTAAATGTGTATTGTAATGCCATGTTGTTATGCTGCTGCATCGCAAAACAAATCCCAATTTGGGATCAATAATCTTATTTTACCTTATCTTATAACTCGTGCAAATGTGAGCTGCTCTTACTGAAGGCAGTCTACCTCAACACAAATACAGTGGTGTGCTGAAATTGAATCAAATCAACCGCATGAATTGTTCTCCACAGTGCTCGGCTGAGTGTGGGATGGGTGTTCGGACGCGAGGAGTTCTCTGCCTCACGAACCACGTCAGCGGTCTCCCTCTGGAGGGCTGCGGCAGCGAGAGACCCCAAAACTCTCAGGTCTGCAACAGCGGAGCTTGTGAGAACCGCATCGAGTGGTTCACGGGCCCCTGGAGCCAGGTAGGAGGGAGAGATTCAAGATTTAAAAGCTTTGAAATCTTTGAAAAAGACAGTGTAGATATGCCAATGAGAATCTGAAGTCCCAGGCTACACCAACAATGCAATATAGATACAGTGTTTCCCCTAGGATGGAGTCATAGCAGCGGTGCTAAGGCACGTGGGCCCAGCATAATGTTTTAGTGTGTGTGCGTGCGAAGTGCGCCCCGCCAATTTGTTTCTATGCGTCTGCCAGCACAAGAAAGGCTCGTCATGAGGCCTAGTGCCAGGGCCGGTTCTAGAGAATTTGCTGCTCTAGGCGAGATTTTATTTATAAAGAATAAATGAAAAATCTCTACAAAAGACAAATACACTACAAAAACAGAAACGTATTGACATATACGTCAAAATGGCTTCAAATGTATGAACATGTTTTGATTGGGGGGTGGACGTCGCATCCTCTAGGGGGGTCCGGGGGTATGCCCCCCCCCCCCCCCGGGAAGATTTGTTTTGAACATTTATTTGATATACTTTATTAATCCCTGTGGGGAAATTGTTTCTCTGCATTTGACCCATCCTGTGTTAGGAGCAGTGGGCTGCCATTTTGAACGGCGCCCGGGGAGCAGTGTAGGGAACGGTGCCTTGCTCAGGGACACCTCGGTAGCACTTGGTCTTGCTGGGACTTGAACTGGTGACCTTCCAGTTGCCAAGCCAAGCTGTGAGCTACGGGCGCCAGATAAGCCAACATCCCCGAAAACATCATCACTTACAGCGCCCATCGTACAGGGCAAATTAAAAGTGTAGCTGGGGTGAAAAGGGTGTTACATTTACTTAATTATGAATATTGTTACATCAAGGCAAAAAATTAGGATGAGCCCCAACGGTCAAACATGTTTTTCCCCTCCCAGCGCAGCGCCTCCCAGATCTGGCGCCCTAGGCGACCGCATATGTCGCCTATGCCAAAAATCGGCCCTGCGAGTACATACAGTGGCAATGTCTCGAGATTTAGCAAAAATACACCTTTATTGAACATACAGCAACACAAATACTAAAAATACACATAACAAACCATCAAAAATGAAAAAGGGTCGCCACTTATTATTATTTTATTAAAAAAATATATATATATTTTATTTTTTGTGGGTACCTGGCTGGTGCCAAATAGCGGTGCTGCGCCGCCGTTATTTGTATATAGGCGAAACACTGAGATATATATATATATATATATACAAGACATAACATGATGAAGCAATTTGACAAAAACTATGAAGATAGTGCGAGAGGAAACAGAAGAGAAATAGACCAATGTGCAAGTAATGCAGATGAAGTAAATCAAATCAAGTTTTAGTCATACAGGACATTTAAAAGCGATTTTTGGTCGAGCCAAAGTTCTGAACATGTAATAAAAACACTTTACTACAATCACAATAAAAGACAATAATTTACAACAGAAGTATAAAAAACAAAAACACAGGGAATAGTCAGGTGTCGTGCTCCGCTCTGACTAGAAGGCCAGAGAGAAGAAGTGAGTCTTTAGTGAGGATTTAAAAACCCCTAGGGTCTGGGCCGACCTCACATGGAGGGGCAGAGTGCTCCAGAGCCTGGTCTTGGGCACTACCAGCAGCAGCTGGTCAGCAGACCTTAAGGCTCTGGCTGGGTGTAGCGCTGGAGGAGTTCAGCTATATAGGCCGGAGCCAGACCATTTAGGGCTTTAAAAACAAATAAAAGGATTTTAAAATCAATTCTGAACGGAATTGGAAGCCAGTGCAGCGAGGCCAGAATTGGGGTGATGTGGTCACGCTTTTTGTGGCCAGTCAGAAGACGTGCAGCTGCGTTCTGAACTAGCTGCAGGCGTCTAATTGAGGCCTGGTCCATACCCTCACTCAGAGCGTTGCAATAGTCCAGTCTTGAGGTTAAAAAGGCGTTAATAACCATTTCTAGGTCTTTAAAAGATAAGCAGGATTTGACTACGCTGCTGACTGTGTAAACTACATACATGTCAAAATAAATCAATACAATAAGCTAAATGTGCAGAGAATGTTGTCAGTGAAATAGAATATGATAGACCAGATCAGAATGTAAAATGAAAGACAGGTGGTTGCACTGGGTTTATCTGGGACTTTATATTTACATGATATTGTCTGATTGTGTTATTGACTCATGTGGTGTGTGTGTGTGTGTGTGTGTGTGTGTGTGTAGTGCTCAGCAGAGTGCGGTGCGGGCAGCCATCAGAGGGTCGTGGTGTGTTTGATGAAGTCGGAGGAAGGACTCTCCGTCGTTCCTCCGTACGAGTGCTCCTCTCTGGACCGACCCCTCGGCCAGCAGAGCTGCACCCTGAAGGCCTGCGGGGCAAAGTGGTTCCACACGGACTGGAGCGCTGTGAGTGACTTTTGAACGCTCTCCACTTTAATCAAATCTACTCTCTACTGCTCCTAATGACTGATCAATGGCCAGGGTTGATGATGTTGGTAGCAACCCTAATCCAGGGGTGTCCAACCTGTTTTCACCGAGGGCCACATACAGAAAAAGATACGAAGGGTTTGGCGACTCACTAGAGGTATATCGTCTCATAAGTGAAGTTATAAGTTAGCAAAATCAATCAAATGTAGGTAAGTGATGCTTGTGAGTGTTGGCAGCTCATAAAACAGAAGCCTCAGAGTTATTATAATAAGGAGAAATATGAAGGGTGTATTTCAAGCTTGTTATGTAAATAAGTCATTGGGCTTTTTTCTTATCAACTCAGATATGTTAGAACATGTTTCCAACTTTAATTGACTGGATTTATTTGAAAAGTGGTCTTATTAACACATGAATACTAATGTGTAATATATGTTTACATTCATATTTAAGAAGTACAATATAAGACAAGCACAAGTTTCATTCGTGGGCCGTATTCCATTTAACTTTTTGAATTAGCTGAGGGCCGATTCAAAATGGTCCGCGGGCCGCATTTGGCCCCCGGGCCGTAGTCTTGACACCCCTGCTCTAGAAAGTAGATTTAACAGTAGACAAGCTGGTTTGGTTTTCTGAACCTTTGACTGACTGCTGTCTCCGACCCGTGTTTCTTCCAGTGTTCAAAAACCTGTGAGGGCGGTTTCCGTGTGCGGGAGGTTCGCTGCCTGTCGGACGACTCGCTGCCGAGCGACGCCTGTGATCAGAAACTGAAACCTGGAGGGAGAGAGGACTGCAGCCCGGAGCCCTGCACCCCAAACATAGGTCAGTCCTCTCTCCATCTGAAATGTTACGGAGTTTTTAATCTGATGTATCTTTGTGTGAGCATGAGGAGAGGAGGAGTTGTATAATGCCATCCGTCTGCAACTAATTATTTATCTAATATATCATATTCCAATTACTTGTATTACTTGCACTATTTTATCTGTTTTATTGTGTTGCACTGTTGGAGCCTTTGACCTAAGATTGTCATCGTCATGACTACACTGTAGCTATGCACGCATGACAATGAAAGCCTTGCATCCTGATTGAGCAAGGTTTCAAAACCTAAACTGTTAGTTAGTAGAAGTCCGAGCAGCACTGGTTCCTTTACACAAGTAAACATATTAATACAGTGTACAATACTCTTCATTTAAACATTCACTTAAGTTAAAGTACACACATATTAGCATCATAATGTACAAAAACTAAAATGCCCAATCTGCACGGACCATTAGAGAACAATTTATATTATTCAATCATAGGAATGTGAGCGAAGTGCATCCAAATTAAGTAGATAAATAACAAGTATTTAAAAAAAGAGCTGGTTAAGGAGGATCCTTTATTTTTATTTGACAATAACTATAAGTTGTAGCTTGTGATTTTCACCAAAAGCCCAATAAAGTCAAGCTTAATAAACACGATAAAGAATGTGTTTATATTTCGTATTAATAATCTGAATCTTCATATGAATAAAGTCATCAAATCAATGAAGTAAAAAGAACAATGGTTGGAATAGAAGTACAAAGGACCGAAGTTGTACTTAAGTATAGTACTTGAGTTAAGTTACTATCCAGTACTTTATATACTCTAATAAACTCTAATAAAAGTTTCCGATGAGAACTGCAGAGATAAGTACTTCAACTGTGACGTGAATAATAGCAAGAACAAGTACTTAAAAAATGAATACAGAATTTGAGTAAAAGTAGTCACTTTCCGCCACAGGTCCAGTTCTTTAAATATGGTTTAAATTATTTCATGCAGCTCCCGGGCTGAACAGGTTCAAATATGGGGCCCTTTTTTCAAATGTGTTAAGAAGATCTTTCCTGATTACACTTTTGCATTTTGGAGGGGTCCCAACACTGGACGGGTTGTCGCGGGCGTCAGGGAATAATTCTGTATACATGTTTACCTTTCGCCCTCTGACGCAGCGGACCAGCCTTGAGCAGCCGTTATCTCCCCAAAGGAGCAAGTTGTTGTTGTCACCAGTTTGTGACCGGGCAACTGTCGGTCAGAGATAGTTATTGTTGAGGAACACCTCGAACACATCCTTCTCGGGGTGGAGACGACCCGGTCCTCGAGCCATAAGCGATAACAACTGTGACCCAGTGTCCTCAGCTGTTTGGTCTATCTATTGAAGAATGTCTCTCAGAATTAGTTCAAACCTGGAGCTACAGGAGGGGTCTTTAGAATTGATTGTGGCATCTCAACCGTGTGGTCAGACCGAGGCCCGTGACATGTCGTGTGAATTCTCCGGCCGAAGCTCCAAATAAACCGTCAGTGTTTGCCATCAAAGCTCCAGCTCTCCATCGTTTCTCTTTGAGTCCTGACTCCAATTGCTTCAGAAGTTTCCCCACCGCGGGGAGGAGGTTTATTATTGACCGGTTTTCTATTTATTTGTATATTTGTTGTATGTCTGTTTATCTTCTGTCTGTATGGGATTTAGTTTGCCCTGGCAGTAGGGGTGTAACGGTTCACAGAAGTCACGGTTCGGTTCGTACCTCAGTTTGGGGGTCACGGTTCGGTACGGGTTCGGTGGGTTTGTGACTGCATGCACCGAACCGTGACGGTACGGGACGAATACGGATACCGTTACACCCCTGGCAGTATTTACATTGTTACTCTACCTATCTTTCTATGAAGTGAAGATTTGTTTACCTACTTTTGATACATGCTCTGATAGAATAACTGTATGCTGTTGAAAAAACCCAATAAACAATCAAGTCTTCTCTCTGTTTCAGATGAGAACTGCAGAGATAAGTACTTCAACTGTAACGTGGTGGTCCAGGCTCGGCTCTGCGTCTACGATTACTACAAAACCTCCTGCTGTGCGTCCTGTTCCCGAGTCGCCCAAAAACAAAAGCAGTCCGTCCAGAGACAGTCCGTCCAGAGGAGCCGCAGCTAACCCCCCCCGGACCCTGGCTTCAATGGACGCTTGTTTTGACGGCCAGGGAAGGAAACTGAAGACTTTAAGTGGGTTCGTTTGGAGTATTGATGTCACGTACGAGAACGATCCGATTCTTTTGAACTTCTCTTTGGTCCGAACGAAGGGAACCGAGTCGTACTTGGTGTGAGCCGTTCTTTCTATCGTTGGTTCACTGCCTGCCATAAATCCACTCGCCTTCACAGGAACTTGCTTTCCTGAATGCAAATGTTCCATAGATGATGGCATAACGCGTGCTGCTTGAGTAGTAGTTTGGCTGGCTGCAGTAAGTTATACATTTTTCTGTGAGCAAAAGTAGATTTCTGGCAATACAGTCAATCATTATCCTGGTGATTATTTTGCAGATAAACCTATTAACCCCGCCGTCTTTAAAAAAAACGGCTCTTTTGAACGGCTCTGGGAAAGGAACGGAGCCAATTCCCATCACTAGTTTGGAGAAAGGTGAAGATAGTGGAGGACAGGAATCCACTCACTGGATAAAGAGACATCTGGAGACGGGACAGAGACTATCAGCGGACAGAGGAACATACAAGACACCTTTTAAAATGGATTTTAACCACAAAGACAATCCGTTTTTGTTTCAAGATATTTGCAGTCAACTTCCACCAATGATGGCTGCTGTGGATTACATGATATGAAGAGGACAGCACCTGTAAACGGTTTAAAGTGGACGATATTGAGAAAGTATATATGTTCTGATGTGTGTTTGTACTCTTCAATGGTCAGATTTATGGACGAATGTCACATGAAGTCGATGCGGTTTCACATTTTTCAACTTTTTGACACCTTGACCAAAGATTTGTAACCAGAGCTGCAGCTGAAGATTATTTTCATATCGATTAATCTATCAATTGTTTTGTCTATATACAGTTTTTAAAAAGTCCAAAACCCAAAGAGATTTACTTTAATAAGATATAAAACAGAGAAAACCAGAACATCTTTATCTTTGAGAGGCTGAAAAACATACTTTTCTGCAATTGTTTGCAGAAAAAATAACTAGCGGTTATAAAAAACAGTATTTTTTTAACAAAGACAGTGACACATTTACTATTTTTCTTGAAAAACAAATGCAGTGCATCCTCCCTGGACCTGATGCAGTTTCCTTTATCCAGAAAATATCTTTGTGGCATTAGATTTCTGACTCCTACGAAGAAGCAAACCACCGTTTCCCCCTATAGGCCAGGAGGTGTAACTGCAGCCTGTTTAATAACCGTGTATATGAGTGAATGATAAAGGTCCTCCAGCAACTGAAGAGAAGAAGCCCCTCTTTAGTTATTTATTTGAGTGGTTCCCATGGAGACGAGTGCTTTATCGGCCCACGCTGGCCTCTCATTGGCTGTGGGGATAAAACATTGCCTCTCCACCAATCACAGCCTTTGAACTGAATTGAAGCTGCTGGATGGGATAAGCAGATGTTGAAAAACCTAAATTTGATTAGGCAAATGTTAAAAGTGCATGTATATAAATATATTTTCTGTGGGAGATGATCATTCCACACGTGTACGATAGATCACCAATGATAAAAAAAAGTATAATAATATTTGATTGTACAGATGACAGTATTTTACAGCTATTGATCTGTGTGGCGAATATGAGGTTCAATCAGTTTCAGACACGACCTGCACACAGTACCTCTCAAGTGTTTATTTTGTACTATATGTAATCATTTCCCTCCATGCACTATAAACTGACCTCTGATCAGAAGTACTGTATGTGTATCAATGTACAGCATGACTCAAGTATTACAATTCATTCAATCTCTAAAGGTAGAAAATGTGCCAGCATGACGGGATTATTCTGGATTTCCCCCCAAAACGATCAGATTAGATATAAAATACCAGGGTGTTTCAGTATTCAGTAGCTCATTAAACTTCTGTATGTGCTTTATTTTACATTTCTAGTGTTCAACAGTTGATCTTCACAAGGATTGCTCTTCTGAAATAAACAAAATACTAATTATGTGTACACTTTACAGCATAGTGGTGTGATTTCTACATTGATGCGGCTTTGCTCAGATGCATATTTAAGACTGTCACATATTGACAGTTACTTTTTATATCAGTCATTTCTATTAAAAAGCAGAAAATTGCTATCAGAAATAATCCCCGACTGTTTTGGACGTAATATGGTCGGTGTTTACATTAGCATCGCTAACACTCAGAGCTAACCTGTACTGGAGAGCATGTGTGTGAAGAAGCAGGAAGTAAAAAGGAACTCACCTTGTGGTATAACCGGCAAGAGAGAAAGCCTTTGAGCTCCAGACTGTTTCAGATCCTTGATAATCCATGATATGGCGTTTCATCACTGCAGCATTTAATTTAGACAGTAGCTGCCGGGTCCCGCATGAGCTCAGACCCCTCCTTTTTTATTAAAGCTTCATACCCCAAATCAGCACTTTTGAAACAGGAAGTGAAATAGAGGGATATGAGGCATGGCTAGAATGGGTGATCTGTTTGGTATTTTGAGCAAAACACTTCATAGACATGTTTTTTATATATTTGTATATTTCTGAGACCTATGCTATTGCCTAAACATAGCATAATAGGTGACCTTTAAAGGATACATGTCAAGTAATAGAGTTTCTGTTTGTAAATGCTTTGTGTCTACGAGACTGTCATTCTTTATGCTACCACATGATGGAGCCAGAGTATTAACATTTCAAATGCTATACATAAAACACAATCAAAATCAACAGGTATGGTACTCAGTCAGATCTTGTACTTGAATAAAAGTAGAAGTACTCAGATCTTGTACTTGAATAAAAGTAGAAGTACCAGAGGGTAGGAATACTCTGTTACAGTAAACGTCCTGCATTCAAAATGTTCCTCAAGTAAAAGTAGAAAAGTATTATCATCAAAATATAGTGAAAGGTCCCATGTCATGCTTTTCCGGTTATCACCCGTCCCCTTGTGTTATGAAGGTTTTTCTGCATGTAAACGGTGTGCAGAGTCAAAACCCTCAAAGTACACCCTGTGGCGAGTAAAACTCGAACACAGAAAATACCTCCCCAAAACGACTCGTTGGAGATACGTCATTGTCCATTGTTTACTTCCTGGGTATCGTGACGTAGGAATGGCCAGTAGCCGAGCCCAGAGCTATGACGCGATACGGTCATGCGGTACCCGGAACCAAATGGACCAAACCGTGGAGCCGTTACGTTAAGTCCTCGCTGATTGGTGCAAATTGACCAATCCACGGACTTCCTCACACACACACTGCTGATTTCTCCTCCCTGGCTGCAGGCTGATAACAGACAGTTGGGATCGCGGCGAAATTCTCTCTGCAGACCCATTCTCTCTGCAGACCCATTCTCACAGCGTTTATCAACCTTTTTCTTACTCAATATCAAGCCACACTTATTGTTTTTACTTCGGCTGTGACTTTGTGTGATCAGGGTGAGTTTGGCTGTGTTTCGCTGTCCCTAAACAAGGAAACCACACCTCCACGGAGCTCAGCGCGATTCACAACGTCCCGACCAATCAGAGCACACTGTGCTCACAGGGAGGGTGGGGGCTGGAGCTATTGGAGCTACAACGAGCCGTTAAAGGCAGAGAGTGAAATTCACTGAATACACGTAGTTTACAGAGATGCTGAGAAACCAATGTGAGTTTGGAAAATTGCACAATATAAATCTATTCTATAGACCTCAACAATGGAATTATATATATAGCCTGCTGGGTAGCTTGTGGATTTACTCCAGGTGGAACTAAAGTCTGATTAACACTTGATTATATTTCACATCATTCATCCACATCTGTGAAGTAACTAAAGGTATTACATACATGTAGTGAGTAAAAGTACATAATGTAACTCTGAATTGTAGTGGAGTAGAAGTACAAAGTAGCATAACATTAAAATACTCAAGTAAAGTTCAAGTATCTCAAAATTGTACTTAATAAACTTGAGTAAATGTACTTTACACCACTGGTTCTATGTCATGACCGAACGAGTCCAAATCAATGCAGCATTACTAAACTGAACGAGTAAGATGCACCTCTTTTCATTTGTTTATTGATTTTAATACACCTTCCTATAATATATAAATATCTTTTTGAAAAAACAGATTTCTTTATTGAAAACTATTGATTTGGTTCAATCACTTCCATTTCATGTGAGCATGTGACTCCAAATCAATGCAGCATTGAATCACTGACATGGATGTGTCGGACATTGTCTATTTAAAATTGGATTTTATTTCACCTTCTACTTTTTATAAACATCTGAACTATTGATTCTGTTCAAAAGCGTCCACGTTAATGCATCCTTTTCCATCAAGTATAAGGTATTGTAACTAATGACGTGTTTGACACACTATAGAAATCATTATTTGTACACTTTACAGAATTACTTCTGTCATTCTTTAATTAAGGACAATGGCATCCAACCTATTTTAGGAGTTACAGTTCAAACCATATGTGTGTGTTAATAAGACAAGAAGACTTATCTAGTGGTCAAATGTACTAATATATATCAAATAAATGTAATTAAATACGGAAAAAAACATACAAAATACCATCTTAATAAACAGAAATGCTCTTCTGCACACAGTTGCAAATAAAATGTTTATTCAAATTGATTTCACAGCATTTTGTGAATGGGTACAAAGAGAGAAATATAAGAATAACCATATTAAAAAATTAAGGCAGCACCGAAATGAACACAATGTATAAGGTGGAGTTTGTCCCTTTAGCTATTTCTGAAAGCTTATAAAAAAGATACTGCATACATTTCATTTCATTATTACAACATGCTTATTCTAACGCTTAGTACAAAATCTTGATTGTGTATCTGTTGCACACGTGAGAAATTAGAGTAGTTACTTCGTGTTAACTGAAGGATATGCTTCTGTTTTTCTGCAGTAAATCCTGAAACTATTTATTTCGAGACTCCACTCAGACTTTCTGGCTGCTGACGACGGGGCTGAAGGTTTTTTCAGGGTCGGCCATGAACGCCTCGATCTCCTCCACGGTGCGAGGGACGCACGTCAACAGCTCGATGCCGTCAGCCGTCACCGCGATGTCGTCCTCGATGCGCACCTGAACACACCACGAAACAGAGGTCAGACACACAGAGAGGAGAAGGTCCCTTATTATACTTATTATAATGGTGCTCTAGGAGGAGATTCAGCTGATAAGGTGGAGGGGGGGGGGGGGGGTTACCTTGGTTGCTGATTGGCTAATGGTTACACAAGCCAACACATCGTTATGACATCACAAAGTGGCCAAAATCTGATCAGCTCATTTTCAAACAGGTTTTTTTTAATATAAATGGATCAGGATATTTTTTCAACCACAATATAAATGTGTTTTCGGCGCACTGACCCCTCCGAAGCCCCTGAAGCGCTGCAGCACGGCGCCGTTGATGAAGCAGCTCTGTTTCGGGTTGCTTAGCGCCTGATCCAGCAGGTGGTTGATGAAGTAGATGCCCGGCTCCACCGTGAGGACCATCCTCTCCAGCACCAGGCGGCCCATCCGGAGACTCTTCAGCCCGGGCTCGTTCACACGCTCCGTCCCCTGGTAGAGTACAGGAATGCACGTGAATATAAGATCTAACATCAGAGTAAACACATATGTCTATCTTCTTCAGCATATACACCAATGTGTAATTTGGAACCACTGATTCATTTGTGAGAAAGACCAACATGGTAAAAAACACCAGCTGCAGATAGAAAAGTAGTAACATTTTATAACCATTGTTTTACGTCTAGGAAAGTGGAGGATAAACTGTCATTCAAGACATTGTGAACTGATATGTTCGGTTCTTTTGCAATAAATCACTCTAAAAGAGTCCTCTCCTGCTGATGTTCAGGTGTATATCAGTATGTAGTGTCTCTACTTTAAAGAGTCCTCTCCTGCTGATGTTCAGGTGTATATCAGTATGTAGTGTCTCTACTTTAAAGAGTCCTCTCCTGCTGGTGTTCAGGTTTATATCAGTATGTAGTGTATCTACTTTAAAGAGTCCTCTCCTGCTGATGTTCAGGTGTATATCAGTATGTAGTGTCTCTACTTTAAAGAGTCCTCTCCTGCTGATGTTCAGGTGTATATCAGTATGTAGTGTCTCTACTTTAAAGAGTCCTCTCCTGCTGGTGTTCAGGTTTATATCAGTATGTAGTGTCTCTACTTTAAAGAGTCCTCTCCTGCTGATGTTCAGGTGTATATCAGTATGTAGCGTCTCTACTTTAAAGAGTCCTCTCCTGCTGATGTTCAGGTGTATATCAGTATGTAGTGTCTCTACTTTAAAGAGTCCTCTCCTGCTGATGTTCAGGTGTATATCAGTATGTAGTGTCTCTACTTTAAAGAGTCCTCTCCTGCTGGTGTTCAGGTGTATATCAGTATGTAGTGTCTCTACTTTAAAGAGTCCTCTCCTGCTGGTGTTCAGGTGTATATCAGTATGTAGTGTCTCTACTTTAAAGAGTCCTCTCCTGCTGATGTTCAGGTGTATATCAGTATGTAGTGTCTCTACTTTAAAGAGTCCTCTCCTGCTTATGATCAGGTATATATCAGTATGTAGTGTCTCTACTTTAAAGAGTCCTCTCCTGCTGATGTTCAGGTGTATATCAGTATGTAGTGTCTCTACTTTAAAGAGTCCTCTCCTGCTGGTGTTCAGGTTTATATCAGTATGTAGTGTCTCTACTTTAAAGAGTCCTCTCCTGCTGATGTTCAGGTGTATATCAGTGTGTAGTGTCTCTACTTTAAAGAGTCCTTTCCTGCTGATGTTCAGGTGTATATCAGTATGTAGAGTCTCTACTTTAAAGAGTCCTCTCCTGCTGATGTTCAGGTGTATATCAGTATGTAGTGTCTCTACTTTAAAGAGTCCTCTCCTGCTGATGTTCAGGTGTATATCAGTATGTAGTGTCTCTACTTTAAAGAGTCCTCTGCTGATCCTGCTGATGTTCAGGTGTATATCAGTATGTAGTGTCTCTACATGTCTCCATGCTTTAATGTTCAGAAAGCTCTTTATTTTTCTCATACTGCAGCACCTCTTTTCACCCTCTGTCTGAAACCAGAGCCCAGTCTGCTCTGATTGGTTAGCTGGCCAGCTCTGTTGTGATTGGTCCACCGATTAGAGATGTCCCGCCCCTTAGCCTATCACGTACAATATGTTGGAGCGCTAGCCAATAGAAGCACGAGTGTTACGTAGAAATGTCACTGTCAACATATTGAAAGGGTTTGTTCGGATTGCTTATAGTAGGGTTGTATGAGGTAGTCGTCACGTGTCACAGTCGAGGCACAACATACAAATAGGAACCTGGAAATGAGCATCATATTGATCTTTAAGACATCTCCTGGAGATCAGACTGAGACTAGCCAACAGTATATTTGGTCCACAGACTGATCACTGTATTTACTGTATATGCAGCGCTGCCTGCCTCACACACTGACACTCCTCCTGGAGACCATGTGGGTTAACTGTCTTCTGCTGTCAGTTTGCAGAAGAGCAGCTGGACTGAATCTTCCACCACATCCTGAAACTGTCTGTGTTCAGAGTTCAGACAACATTTTAGTCCCCCTCTCCCCTCTCTCCCCCCTCTCTCCTGCCCTCTCCCTGAACCTGTTTGGCCTCCTTTTGTCTCACTTCTGCACCGGGGGTCTCTCTATTATTGATGACACATCAATAGAGCAGTGGGTTTCTTCTTCTGGCTGGAGACTGTTGCAACAGTAAGGGTCTGTTGTGTTCAATTGCATTCAGTTTCATTCACTTTATCTACAACAGTTAAAAACAATACAATTTACAAGACATAGAAGAGATCAAATGGGAAGCACTGATAATAATAGCAGGAGTAGTTTAAAACACGGCACCCTCAAATATTAAAAACTGCACGCGGCACCGTAACCAGTGGCACACTAGGAATAAGTGGAATAAGTGTGCAAAAATATTTAAATTGTATTTTCGGATCCTGAACGAGACCGCCGCCAGAGCGCGTCTCCCCGTTACCCCGCAGCAGGAAGCCATGCACGCAGCGCAGCCCCGCTCTCTTTAACTCCAGCTGACTTTCTGCCGCTTTCCTCCGTGGTGCTGATCGTTTCACCACAGAGAGGAAAGCACTTCACTAACTGCAGTAGCCATAAGGAGCTGTACAAATGCCGCAGATGTTGCGTGGCTGTGTCTTTAGTTGAAAGCCCAGTGGCGATCTGCTCATCTCCTCATTGAAATAATATGCTACAAAGGGGAGCACTGGCCATCTGTGTGTTGAACTTTCCTGTCGGCTCCCAGACCGTAGTCGAGGAGGGCAGAAGCAGCAAGCTTCAGGTTCAATACCCCACTTTAGCTTCAATGACTGGAGAGAGGCGAGCTCTTCTTGGGAGGCGTTACATTTATTTAGCTGTTCTTCTGTTTCACAAAATACATCACAGACCTCTGTTTTTCTGCTTCCTCGTTTCACTTCCAGAAACAAACACACGCTCCCTCACTGTCGCTCTACCATATTTTTTTCTCTCTCTCTCTCTCTCTCTCTCTCTCTCTCTCTCTCTCTCCTCTCCTCTCTCTCATCTCTCATCTCTTCCATCTCTCATTCTCTCTCCTCCTCTCGTCTCTCTCCTACTCTACGTCTCTTCGGTCTCTCAGCTCTCTCGACTCGCATCTCTCTTCTCTCTCTCTCTCTCCTTCTCTCTCGCTCTCTCTTCAAGGGACAGCGATCTCATCTCACTCTGCGTGACCCTATATCATAACATGTGTGTTCTGGAGAATCACAGAACGGACGATCGTCCTTATTATTATGCCGTTTAAACCAATTATTTAAATGTGTTTGTTAAATTCGCATCATGATAGTTGCGCTGACAGGTCCACACACTGCTTCCCTGCAGACGAGGGCTCCCCCGCCCTCCTGCTGATAGTTGACGTGCGTCAAGCTCCTCACACCCCCCCCCCCCCCCCACCCCCCGTTGATAACTCCGATCGTGGCACGCTGATAACAATTTTTTTTTTGGCCGCCCCCTGGTTTACGGTCTCGCTCCTATACTTTTGTGTCTTGTCTAGTGTTACATATACCCACACAATCTCATACCTTTAGGAAATTCAAAGTTTTACATTTTTCAACACGTCTAAGCCGTCTAATCTGCAAGTCTTTTTCTGAATAATTACTATTATCCCTGTAATTTAAATTGGGTCCTTCAACCTGACTATATGTTGATTCTCATACCTCAAGTATATTACTTTTATGAGACGTAACAAGCACATATTTTATTCCATTAAATGTAAATACTGCTTTACTTTATTTTACTATATTTTTCTTATTTTTTTTTAACGTTATTAAAGTGTTCTTAAAATAGTTCTCTGTGTTTTTTATTCTGGTTTTACTTTTATGTATGCACCACGACACCAAGTCAAATTCCTCGTACGTGTCAACCTACACCAACTCAGAATTAAAGTCTGCTCACCTCAGGGTACCCCCCCACATCATGCACGTCGATGCCCAGCAGGTGTCCCAGGCCGTGGGGGCATGAAGACGGACCCCAGGTGGACCTCCATCATGGCGTCCACGCTGCCGCTCAGCAGCCCCAGACGCAGCAGCTCCTCCAGGTGGACGCGGTCCGCCAGGCGGTGCATCTCGGTCCACTTCACTCCTGCAGCACAAACACAACGTCAGTGAAGAACAGAAGAGTCCAAGACCCGACGCTCTAACACTCTCAGAATGTAGGCATAAGACCAGGTTTACATTTGATAAGCACGTGGGGTTTGCAAATGAGATATGAAGAGGTATTTGTTGCAAATATATTGTTGGGAAATATCTTGAAATAACTATCAGTGTTTACCTATTAATGTTGTATGTCTGATGTTTGGCATTTGTGTTGAGTGTAGGGTTTGATGTGTACCTTTAAATGTGTTTTTTTTTAGACCCCAGAGAGACTAGCTATGGTAATCCTATAATACACTAAACCAAACTTAACTGAACTGAAGTTTACCAAACAAAACTACACTTAAATAGACTAAACTCAACTCAACCAAACTAAACTAGTCCAACCATTAATAAACTAAACTACACAAATCATTAGAAAACTAAACTCAACCAAACTAAAGTTGCCCCATTTAATGCTTTAAAGGTCACCCGATCATGCTATCTTTAGGCAATAGCATAGGTCTCAGATTATACAATATATAAAAACATGTCAATGGAAGTGTTTTGCTCAAATACCAAACAGATCACCCATTCTCCCAGCCAGGCCCATATCGCTCTATTTCACTTCCTGTTTCTAAAGTGCTGATTGGGAATGAAGCTTTAAAATAAAAGAGGGAGGGGTCTGAGCTCATGCGGGACCCGGCAGCTACTGTCTAAACTAAATTCTGCCGTGATGAAACGACATATCATGGATTATCAAGGATCTGAACAGTCTGGAGCTCAAAGGCTTTCTCCTCTTGCCGGTTATACCACAAGGTGAGTTCCTTTTTACTTCCTGCTTCTTCACACACAGTACAGGTTAGCTCTGAGTGTTAGCGCTGCTAATGTAAACATCCGACCATATTACGTCCAAAAACAGTCGGGCCATTGTTTTCTGATAGTGCCGTGGGTCTGCTTTGCCGATATACGTCATATCGGACGCAAATCACGCTCTGTGTAGCCCGTTTTTAGAGATTTGGGTACGAGGAAAAGAGAGAGGGTTTTATTTTCTGACGCTGCGTGAGTTCCCCGACACACAGGGACACATATTTATGTATAAAAGACATCGAAAGTGCATTTGCATGATAGGTCCCCTTTAATAGAAAAAGCAGTGAACTCCCATGCTGGTCATTGTTCCCACATTTGTCTTCCCCTACGTCCAGTGAAGTGTTCTCCACAGTTAATCTCCGTAGTGACAGAGATGCTGACCTGGTTTGATGGCGGCCATGACGGCTCTGGAGGATTTGAGCACGGCTTCGGTAGACGTCCTCTGGTCCGAGGTGAACCTGCCATTAGCCGGAAGGAGCAGGTGATGTCCGGGATAAGCAGTAGTACTCTCCTCCCATATCAAACAGGCTGTGGGCGACACACATCAGAGTTATATCATAACACTTATGCATAGACTCATTGACTCTATGCATAACATTAATGCACACAATATCTGTTTTATTTTTGTATTACTCCCGGATTTTATTCCATTCTATTTTTATGTAAATACTGTTATATTTCACTATATTTTTTATTATTTGTAATATTTTTTAATGTTACTATAGTTTTTAAACATAGTTCTCTATCTGTGTTTTTACATTTTTGTTTTACTTTTATGTATGCATGATGACATCAAGTCAAATTCCCCCGTGTCAACCTACCTGGTAATAAACCTGTTTCTGCTTCTGATCACATCTGTAATATATCAGTACAAATATTTGGTAACACTGTATATTAAGGTACATATTCACCATCAACTAGCTTTTCAGTAACATGCATACGAGCAGTATATTGGCTCTTTATTAGGCATTATAAACCCTTATTCTACATGACCATATTCTACAACAGGGGGTCCGCGGGGTCTTAAAAAGTATTAAAAGTTGATAAATCAATTTAGTGAAAATTAAGGCTATTAAAAAGTATAAACGGCATCTTCCAAGGTATTACATTTTGTAGCTTGTTTTTGACGTCATCTGAACAGGACATCGCACGCTCACTGCTTGATAGCGCGGAGGTCCGTTTACGCCGGTTGTTAAACAACATCGTTATGGGGAAATGCAAGTCTGCGTCCAAATGGTTGGAAGATAAGGAGGAAGGACAATCAATACTGTATATAGTCAATGTGAGGTAAAGTGTGTCGCCCAAGGTAACCGTTAGAACTCAAGTGGCGTGAGGTCTTAAATGTATGGAAAGGGTCTTAAAAGGTCTTACATCTGACTTCAGGATTCCTGCATAGACCCGCTACAAGTACTATGCCAAGAGTTTTTTTCCTCATTAACCCTGAAGGTGTTGCGCTGGGCTATATCATGCAATCAAAAGTGAAACTTAAGCTCGCTCCATTGCGGAGATATTCCCGCGAGAGTGCGGAGAACTCAAATTAATTAATTAATTTCAAATGTGAAATGTTACCAATATACTCACGGACCACTAGGGGGGCGCTCACGGACCACCAGTGGTCGCGGACCACACTTTGAGAAGCACTGCTCTAACCCTTATTATTGCAAGTAAGGACGTTGTTGTACATGAGTTTTGGTCTTAATATGCTCTGCTCAATATGGGCCTAATAAGGCAGTCGTACCACAAGAATAGTCATTCTCCCATAACACATATATTACATACATATTCTTATGTAACAAGACATGAAACGACAAGTGGTTAATTGTGTCAAACTAACTTAAAATGTAGTATTTTCTAACTCAGGAATATGTTTACTATAAGCTAGTAGTTTGGCTCTAATATGCATGATAATTAACAACTAGTTGATTGGTGAATAGGTGTACCTTCATCTAAAGTGTTACCAATATTAGTGAATTACGAGCGAGTTCAAGACGTCTATTGCATCTGAAAAGACAGTGCTGAAAGTTGCTGCTCACCACATGTCTCCATCCACGATAGTCTTTTCATTGGGAGCTCCCGCGTGGCCGTAGTGCAGGATGGACGAGTTGTTGCCCCTGTTGATAAGAAGTATCACAATAAGGGAAGTAAAAACACGTATGAAAAGTACAAGGTGTCATTATTTTAGAACTCATATAAAGTTACCTGAAAACTCATTTAAAGGTAATATTATTTTTGCAATTAGAGGTGACACAATATACCGGTATTGATTTAGGTCATTTTACTAATACAATATGATATTGTGTGAATAACCGAGCGCCTCTTAATCTATTTTCTTTTGTAAAGTTATGGTTAAAAAACTCTTTGGTCCTACTCTCCTTCAATCAAGTTAATGTGTTATTCATTTGCCAAAAAGAGATAAAGCCGCACATTTAAGATGAATTGTGGTCTTTAATTTGTTTTTAGATAACGTTATCAGGGACATTGTGACAGCCTTATTGCAGACCAGAATAAGTACAAGTTCATCCGGTTTGATTTGACCTTTAAAACACAGTGACCTTTTAAGAATAACTCGGGACTATCGGATATTTATTCTCAGCTCTTCATTTGGAAAATATCTTTCATTAAGGAACCACTGATCCCCAGGAAGTGCTCTTACACACGGCCTTAGCACTAAAGGCCAAAGCCTAACGATGAGCTCCAAATTCTTCATCTGTAATGTCGCTGCTAGGGCGACGTTACCATGCAACAGACAGGAAGTGGATGGTAATGTTTCAGCAGGCTTTGACCAATCAGACACTTACTTTTCTGCTATCTTTGATGAGAGATAAAATGACAAATTATTGGTTTTGGCTAAACTAGTTTGACTGAAATGTTCAATTTAATCTGATGGCTAAAAAACACTAAATGTCTACAGTTTTCATTGACAAAATTAGACTAAAATAATTAGTTTTCTTTGACTAAAATAAGACTGAAATGCTTTTCGTTGACTAAAACTTGACTAAATAAAAACAGCATGAAGGTGACTAAATATGACTAAAACTAAAAACAGGGTTCATACAGTTTTTTTCCAGGACTTTTACCTAATTTTCCATGACTACAAAAATTACTCTTTCTCAGCGGTTCCACTAAAAATGGTTTATTTGAACATGGAACAGGAAATAAGGTCTGCATCTGAAATATGTTGTGCCCATCTAACAAATCCAATAGTAGGCTAACTAGCTTCTACACGCTAAAGCAACTGAAATCTCTCACCAGCAAAATACCTCGTTTTTCATTACTATACGATATAGTATTTATTATCATTATAGTATTACTATGTTGGCGATTAGATAATATATCAATTATATTTGATGCAACTTTAGTTACATTTCCATGACTTTTCCAAAACTTTGGGAAACATATTGTTTCCATAACTTTTCCAGGGCCTGGAATTTGCATTTTGAATTTCCATGACTTTTCCAGGTTTTTAATGACCGTAAGAATCCTGTAAAAAGGACATTTGACACTACATAAAAAAATAGCTGGAGACGCATCATTTCAGGCTGAATTAGAAACTAAAACAGGTTAAATGAAAGTGACATTTCCTTACGATCCACAGATGCAGGTGTACGAGGTGTGACGCATCCCTCCCTTGGTGTAGCAGTAGTGCTGGAACAAGCTGCAAAGCATTAAGAAGTCCATTTTATTAAAAAATAAATGATTTCAGCACAAAAAAAAACAACAAGTTGAACGACTTTTCATTTTTAAGACATTTGAAAGATCACTTCAACACATTTTAAAACCAATTAAGGCCGTATGTTTTACACTAATGAGTTAAATGCCTTGTAACCTATGAGGATATATTGAATTTAATACATTTTATTTGTTTCGCACACTTTAAAAATAACGTCATTTCAAGATGCTTCACAATTCGATGAGAAAAGAAGTTATCCCTACTGCCCGAATAAGTTATCTGTATTTTACCAGCTTTTCTTTTTTTATACTAAATTGATGTTTAGAATACGACATATTTGGGGCTGCAACTGAACAAAAGTCACATTACTTTTGATGGTAAAGGGCTGATTAAATCCCGACATATACTTTAGATATTAAAGCGTAGAGAGAAATGGGCCGGTATCTCTTCTTGGACCAAATGCACCTCTTACCTCTCCATCTCATATTCCTTCATCCCAGGTTTCACGTGCTTCATGATCTGCAGGTGAAAGTCAGAGTAAATGTGAATCAGAATACATATGTTACTGACTCTGGACATTCATCTCAAAGTTGACCTTATGCACAAAGACAGGATTGTGTGTGTGACTGACTGGTGATTCAAACCTTAGAGCTCCTGACTGACGTGGCACGTAACACATTGAACGGTAGAGGAAGAAGGCTTTGCTTCACAACTCGCTTAACAAATTAGGAGCATTCATTTAAAAATGCTCCTTCATTTCCTCCGTGGACATTAGAGGTGTCAATATTTACCGATATGGATGAAAAATGTTGATTCTGCAATAACGAAACTGAAATGTACTCTTTTTCTTAGTTTTCTTCATATTCCTAATGTTTCTTTTAGTCTGCTATTCGTCTTATGTTAAAATCTGATTTTGAACACATACACATAACACTTTAATATCCATCGTTATTGATTACTAGCAGTTCAGTTTGTTTGCACAAAAGCCATTTTAAGTATGTAAACAACATGTTTCTAGTGAGCTCTCTCTCCTCCGTTTTGCAGTTCTCATTTTCAACATGAGCTGAACAAAGTGTGGATTATTGCCTCAAGCAGAGTCTGCAGGATTTACTCAAAGCAGATATAAAGAGTTCAAAGGTCAGAGAGAGAGCCTTGATAAACATTTTCTGTTCCTACTTCGACCCAACGGGGAACATTGGACCTGCAAATCTGCCGGAAAACGGGTCTTTTGGCAGAAACGTGACCAAACACACCTCTAAAAACACCTAATGGTCTCTCAGGAGAAACACTTTTCTCCGAGTGACTTCAGAGGAGAGATAACACTCAGAGTTTAACGGCTCCGTCCCCCCGAAGAAGTTATTCATGGTGTTAGAGGTAAATGCTCTGCCGTGGTAAAATATGGCTTTAATGTTGCAGCTTATCGGTCAAAGGCTATCTCTGTGCAGCTGCCGGCCTCCGAGAAGTTAGAATCAATAACATTTGAAAGTGTTTATAGCCTTAAAGGGGCTGACATCTTGATGTCTTTGGGCAAGTGGTGAACTCAATAAGCCTTTCAACACTCTGGCCGTTTAATTTCATGCTCTGGACGTTTCTTTTTCTTTCTTTTCAGATTCAAACATTTGGATTTGAGCACCCTCGTCTATCTTACCATTTTATGGGCTTCGCTGGAGATCTTGTTGGTGTATCGCAGCACCTCCAGCTCCATGTCAGTCTTAGTGAGACGGCTGAGGACAGAAACAGGAAGTGAGAGAGAGGCTCTTTCATTCTGACCCGTAGACCACCGACACACACTCACAGCATTAAACTGTTACATGGCACTGAAGCAGTGGTTCCCTAATGCTTTCTGCAGAGCCCTCCTTTTGTAAATTAAACCTTTTCTCAGCAGTCTACAGCTTTAAGTGCAACGTAATCGTGCTGTATCATATCCCATCGTATCGTATTAGATAGATAGATAGACGGACGGACGGAGAGACAGATAGATTAAGACACTAGAAATAAACAATCCAGAATATTTCTGAAGTAGAAATAAAATGTGGAAATACATATTACTCATATCGCACTGTATTATATCTTACCGTAACTTATTATATCGTACTGTATCGCATTGTATCGTACTTTAAAGTACCGTATAATATCTTACCGTAACGTATTATATTGTAATGCACTGTATCGCACTGTACTTTATCTTACCTGATCATATCTGACTGTAACGTATATTATATCGTATTGTACTGTATCATAAAGTACCAAACTGTATCGTACTGTATCCTATCGTATCGTTGTGTATTTGTAATGTGTCGTACTGAATTGTTCTGTACTGTATCGAATTGCATCGTGCTGAATTGTATTGAACTGTATCATATCTGACTGTTTAATCGTACTGTATTGTAACATATTGCTTTGTATAGAATTGTATCGTATCATAAATGTATCAATAAATTATATTATAAAATAAATAATTTGTCATGTTTGTAGATCTCATTGTATGTGTTTCTTAAAGCAGTAGTTTGATACAGGAGTGTATTAAGGGTTTACCAATAATAAGTGAATAAATACACAAGGCGGTGGTAACCAAAGCAACACTAATGGAAGTTTAACAAAGCCCATTATAAGGAGAGCCATGTGGGCCGAGAGGTTCAAGGGAGGTGTGACTGAAAGCATTCCTTCTTATTTCACAAAATGTCAATTCATCTGGAGGGTGCAATCTCTAATGCCGAGGACACGGAGAGAGTCCATTACATCTGATCAGACTCTCTCTCTGCGAGGACAGAAGCACAAGCCAGAGAAGAAAAGCCCCGTGTCTGATGCAGACACACAATCACCTGACCGTACCGCTGAAATTACCCAGAGTTCATGAGTAACAAGTGTTTGGGTGGTTAAAGGAGAGCTGAGAGTTGCACACATATTTTGGAAATGCCAATTAAGTTCTGGGAATCGGTACACAAGGTTTTGCAAAACACTGAGATGTGAGGTTCCTATGCACTACAGCAGGGGTGTCTGGAGCCTTTGACCTAAGTTGTCATCGTCATGACTACACTGTAGCTATGCACGCATGACAATGAAGCCTTGCATCCTGATTGAGCAAGGTTTCAAAACCTAAACTGTTAGTTAGTAGAAGTCCGAGCAGCACTGGTTCCTTTACACAAGTAAACATATTAATACAGTGTACATACTCTTCATTTAAACATTCACTTAAGTTAAAGTACACACATATTAGCATCATAATGTACAAAAACTAAAATGCCCAATCTGCACGGACCATTAGAGAACAATTTATTTATTCAATCATAGGAATGTGAGCGAAGTGCATCCAATTAGTAGATAATAACAAGTATTTAAAAAAGAGCTGGTTAAGGAGGATCCTTTATTTTTATTTGACAATAACTATAGTTGTAGCTTGTGATTTTCACCAAAAGCCCAATAAAGTCAAGCTTAATAAACACGATAAAGAATGTGTTTATATTTCGTATTAATAATCTGATCTTCATATGAATAAAGTCATCAAATCAATGAAGAAAAAAACAATGGTTGGAATAGAAGTACAAAGGACCGAAGTTGTACTTAGTATAGTACTTGAGTTAAGTTACTATCCAGTACTTTATATACTCTAATAAACTCTAATAAAAGTTTCCGATGAGAACTGCAGAGATAAGTACTTCAACTGTGACGTGAATAATAGCAAGAACAAGTACTTAAAATGAATACAGAATTTGAGTAAAAGTAGTCACTTTCCGCCACAGGTCCAGTTCTTTAAATATGGTTTAAATTATTTCATGCAGCTCCCGGGCTGAACAGGTTCAAATATGGGGCCCTTTTTTCAAATGTGTTAAGAAGATCTTTCCTGATTACACTTTTGCATTTTGGAGGGGTCCCAACACTGGACGGGTTGTCGCGGGCGTCAGGGAATAATTCTGTATACATGTTTACCTTTCGCCCTCTGACGCAGCGGACCAGCCTTGAGCAGCCGTTATCTCCCCAAAGGAGCAAGTTGTTGTTGTCACCAGTTTGTGACCGGGCAACTGTCGGTCAGAGATAGTTATTGTTGAGGAACACCTCGAACACATCCTTCTCGGGGTGGAGACGACCCGGTCCTCGAGCCATAAGCGATAACAACTGTGACCCAGTGTCCTCAGCTGTTTGGTCTATCTATTGAAGAATGTCTTTCAGAACTAGTTCAAACCTGGAGCTACATGAGGGGTCTTTAGAATTGATTGTGGCATCTCAACCGTGTGGTCAGACCGAGGCCCGTGACATGTCGTGTGAATTCTCCGGCCGAAGCTCCAAATAAACCGTCAGTGTTTGCCATCAAAGCTCCAGCTCTCCATCGTTTCTCTTTGAATCCTGACTCCAATTGCTTCAGAAGTTTCCCCACCGCGGGAAGGAGGTTTATTATTGACCGGTTTTCTATTTATTTGTATATTTGTTGTATGTCTGTTTGTCTTCTGTCTGTATGGGATTTAGTTTGCCCTGGCAGTAGGGGTGTAACGGTTCACAGAAGTCACGGTTCGGTTCGTACCTCAGTTTGGGGGTCACGGTTCGGTACGGGTTCGGTGGGTTTGTGACTGCATGCACCGAACCGTGACGGTACGGGACGAATACGGATACCGTTACACCCCTGGCAGTATTTACATTGTTACTCTACCTATCTTTCTATGAAGTGAAGATTTGTTTACCTACTTTTGATACATGCTCTGATAGAATAACTGTATGCTGTTGAAAAAACCCAATAAACAATCAAGTCTTCTCTCTGTTTCAGATGAGAACTGCAGAGATAAGTACTTCAACTGTAACGTGGTGGTCCAGGCTCGGCTCTGCGTCTACGATTACTACAAAACCTCCTGCTGTGCGTCCTGTTCCCGAGTCGCCCAAAAACAAAAGCAGTCCGTCAGAGACAGTCCGTCCAGAGGAGCCGCAGCTAACCCCCCCCGGACCCTGGCTTCAATGGACGCTTGTTTTGACGGCCAGGGAAGGAAACTGAAGACTTTAAGTGGGTTCGTTTGGAGTATTGATGTCACGTACGAGAACGATCCGATTCTTTTGAACTTCTCTTTGGTCCGAACGAAGGGAACCGAGTCGTACTTGGTGTGAGCCGTTCTTTCTATCGTTGGTTCACTGCCTGCCATAAATCCACTCGCCTTCACAGGAACTTGCTTTCCTGAATGCAAATGTTCCATAGATGATGGCATAACGCGTGCTGCTTGAGTAGTAGTTTGGCTGGCTGCAGTAAGTTATACATTTTTCTGTGAGCAAAAGTAGATTTCTGGCAATACAGTCAATCATTATCCTGGTGATTATTTTGCAGATAAACCTATTAACCCCGCCGTCTTTAAAAAAAACGGCTCTTTTGAACGGCTCTGGGAAAGGAACGGAGCCAATTCCCATCACTAGTTTGGAGAAAGGTGAAGATAGTGGAGGACAGGAATCCACTCACTGGATAAAGAGACATCTGGAGACGGGACAGAGACTATCAGCGGACAGAGGAACATACAAGACACCTTTTAAAATGGATTTTAACCACAAAGACAATCCGTTTTTGTTTCAAGATATTTGCAGTCAACTTCCACCAATGATGGCTGCTGTGGATTACATGATATGAAGAGGACAGCACCTGTAAACGGTTTAAAGTGGACGATATTGAGAAAGTATATATGTTCTGATGTGTGTTTGTACTCTTCAATGGTCAGATTTATGGACGAATGTCACATGAAGTCGATGCGGTTTCACATTTTTCAACTTTTTGACACCTTGACCAAAGATTTGTAACCAGAGCTGCAGCTGAAGATTATTTTCATATCGATTAATCTATCAATTGTTTTGTCTATATACAGTTTTTAAAAAGTCCAAAACCCAAAGAGATTTACTTTAATAAGATATAAAACAGAGAAAGAAATCTTTATCTTTGAGAGGCTGAAAAACATACTTTTCTGCAATTGTTTGCAGAAAAAATAACTAGCGGTTATAAAAAACAGTATTTTTTTAACAAAGACAGTGACACATTTACTATTTTTCTTGAAAAACAAATGCAGTGCATCCTCCCTGGACCTGATGCAGTTTCCTTTATCCAGAAAATATCTTTGTGGCATAGATTTCTGACTCCTACGAAGAAGCAAACCACCGTTTCCCCCTATAGGCCAGGAGGTGTAACTGCAGCCTGTTTAATAACCGTGTATATGAGTGAATGATAAAGGTCCTCCAGCAACTGAAGAGAAGAAGCCCCTCTTTAGTTATTTATTTGAGTGGTTCCCATGGAGACGAGTGCTTTATCGGCCCACGCTGGCCTCTCATTGGCTGTGGGGATAAAACATTGCCTCTCCACCAATCACAGCCTTTGAACTGAATTGAAGCTGCTGGATGGGATAAGCAGATGTTGAAAAACCTAAATTTGATGAGGCAAATGTTAAAAGTGCATGTATATAAATATATTTTCTGTGGGAGATGATCATTCCACACGTGTACGATAGATCACCAATGATAAAAAAAAGTATAATAATATTTGATTGTACAGATGACAGTATTTTACCGCTATTGATCTGTGTGGCGAATATGAGGTTCAATCAGTTTCAGACACGACCTGCACACAGTACCTCTCAAGTGTTTATTTTGTACTATATGTAATCATTTCCCTCCATGCACTATACACTGACCTCTGATCAGAAGTACTGTATGTGTATCAATGTACAGCATGACTCAAGTATTACAATTCATTCAATCTCTAAAGGTAGAAAATGTGCCAGCATGACGGGATTATTCTGGATTTCCCCCCAAAACGATCAGATTAGATATAAAATACCAGGGTGTTTCAGTATTCAGTAGCTCATTAAACTTCTGTATGTGCTTTATTTTACATTTCTAGTGTTCAACAGTTGTATCTTCACAAGGATTGCTCTTCTGAAATAAACAAAATACTAATTATGTGTACACTTTACAGGCATAGTGGTGTGGATTTTTTCTACATTGATGCGGCTTTTGCTCAGATGCATATTTAAGACTGTCACATATTGACAGTTACTTTTTATATCAGTCCATTTCTATTAAAAGCAGAAAATTGCTATCAGAAATAATCCCAGGACTGTTTTGGACGTAATATTGTCGGTGTTTACATTTAGCAATCGCTAACACTCAGAGCTAACCTGTCCTGGAGAGCATGTGTGTGAAGAAGCAGGAAGTAAAAAAGGAACTCACCTTGTGGTATAACCGGCAAGAGAGAAAAGCCTTTGAGCTCCAGACTGTTTCAGATCCTTGATAATCCATGATATGGCGTTTCATCCACTGCAGCATTTATTTAGACAGTAGCTGCCGGGTCCCGCATGAGCTCAGACCCCTCCTTTTTATTAAAGCTTTATACCCCAAATCAGCACTTTTGAAACAGGAAGTGAAATAGAGGGATATGAGGCATGGTTAGAACGGGTGATCTGTTTGGTATTTTGAGCAAAACACTTCATAGACATGTTTTTTATATATTTGTATATTTCTGAGACCTATGCTATTGCCTAAACATAGCATAATAGGTGACCTTTAAAGGATACATGTCAAGTAATAGAGTTTCTGTTTGTAAATGCTTTGTGTCTACGAGACTGCCATTCTTATGCTACCACATGATGGAGCCAGAGTATAACATTTCAAATGCTATACATAAAACACAATAAAATCAACAGGTATGGTACTCAGTCAGATCTTGTACTTGAATAAAAGTAGAAGTACTCAGATCTTGTACTTGAAAAAGTAGAAGTACCAGAGGGTAGGAATACTCTGTTACAGTAAACGTCCTGATTCAAAAATGTTCCTCAAGGTAAAGTAGAAAAGTATTATCATCAAAATATAGTGAAAGGTCCCATGTCATGCTTTTCCGGTTATCACCCGTCCCCTTGTGTTATGAAGGTTTTATGCATGTAAACGGTGTGCAGAGTCAAAACCCTCAAAGTACAACCCTGTGGCGAGTAAAACTCGAACACAGAAATACCTCCCCAAAAAACGACTCGTTGGAGATACGTCATTGTCCATTGTTTACTTCCTGGGTATCGTGACGTAGGAAGGCCAGTAGCCGAGCCCAGAGCTAATGACGCGATACGGTCATGCGGTACCCGGAACCAAATGGACCAAAACCGTGGAGCCGTTACGTTAAGTCCTCGCTGATTGGTGCAAATTGACCAATCCACGGACTTCCTCACACACACACACTGCTGATTTCTCCTCCCTGGCTGCAGGCTGATAACAGGACAGTTGGGATCGCGGGCGAAATTCTCTCTGCAGACCCATTCTCTCTCTGCAGACCCCATTCTCACAGCGTTTATCAACCTTTTTCTTACTCAATATCAAGCCAACACTTATTGTTTTTTACTTCGGCTGTGACTTTGTGTGTGATCAGGGTGAGTTTGGCTGTGTTTCGCTGTCCCTAAACAAGGAAACCACACCTCCACGGAGCTCAGCGCGATTCACAACGTCCCGACCAATCAGAGCACACTGTGCTCACAGGGAGGGTGGGGCTTGGAGGCTATTGGAGCTACAACGAGCCGTTAAAGGCAGAGAGTGAAATTCACTGAATACACGTAGTTTACAGAGATGCTGAGAACCAATGTGAGTTTGGAAAATTGCACAATTAATCTATTCTATAGACCTCAACAATGGAATTATATATATAGCCTGCTGGTAGCTTGTGGATTTACTTCCAGGTGGAACTAAAGTCTGATTTAAAACACTTGATTATATTTCACATCATTCATCCACATCTGTGAAGTAACTAAAGGTATTAAATACATGTAGTGAGTAAAAGTACATATGTAAATCCTGAATTGTAGTGGAAGTAGAAGTACAAAGTAGCATAACATTAAAATACTCAAGTAAAGTTCAAGTATCTCAAAATTGTACTTAATAAACTTGAGTAAATGTTACTTTACACCACTGGTTCTATGTCATGACCGAACGAGTCCAAATCAATGCGCATTACTAAAACTGAACGAGTAAGATGCACCTCTTTTCATTTGTTTATTGATTTTAATACACCTTCCTATAATATATAAATATCTTTTTGAAAAAACAGATTTCTTTATTGAAAACTATTGATTGGTTCAATCACTTCCATTTCATGTGAGCATGTGACTCCAAATCAATGCAGCATTGAATCACTGACATGGATGTGTCGGACATTGTCTATTTAAAATTGGATTTTATTTCACCTTCTACTTTTTATAAACATCTGAACTATTGATTCTGTTCAAAAGCGTCCACGTTAATGCATCCTTTTTCCATCAAGTAATAAGGTATTGTAACTAATGACGTGTTTGACACACTAAGAAATATTATTTGACACTTTACAGAATTACTTCTGTCATTCTTTAATTAAGGACAATGGCATCCAACCTATTTAGGAGTTACAGTTCAAACCATATGTGTGTGTTAATAAGACAAGAAGACTTATCTAGTGGTCAAATGTACTAAATAATATCAAATAAATGTAATTAAATACGGAAAAAAACATACAAAATACCATCTTAATAAACAGAAATGCTCTTCTGCACACAGTTGCAAATAAAATGTTTATTCAAATTGATTTCACAGCATTTTTGTGAATGGGTACAAAGAGAGAAATATAAGAATAACCATATTAAAAAAATTAAGGCAGCACCGAAATGAACACAATGTATAAGGTGGAGTTTGTCCCTTTAGCTATTTCTGAAAGCTTATAAAAAAGATACTGCATACATTCATTTCATTATTACAAACATGCTTATTCTAACGCTTAGTACAAAATCTTGATTGTGTATCTGTTGCACACGTGAGAAATTAGAGTAGTTACTTCGTGTTAACTGAAGGATATGCTTCTGTTTTTCTGCAGTAATCCGGAAACTATTTATTTCGAGACTCCACTCAGACTTTCTGGCTGCTGACGACGGGGCTGAAGTTTTTCAGGGTCGGCCATGAACGCCTCGATCTCCTCCACGGTGCGAGGGACGCACGTCAACAGCTCGATGCCGTCAGCCGTCACCGCGATGTCGTCCTCGATGCGCACCTGAACACACCACGAACAGAGGTCAGACACACAGAGAGGAGAAGGTCCCTTATTATACTTATTATAATGGTGCTCTAGGAGGAGATTCAGCTGATAAGGTGGAGGGGGGGGGGGGGGGTTCCCTTGGTTGCTTATTGGCTAATGGTTACAACAAGCCAACCATCGTTATGACATCACAAAGTGGCCAAAATCTGATCAGCTCATTTCAAACAGGTTTTTTTTATATAAAGGATCAGGATATTTTTTCAACCACAATATAAATGTGTTTTCGGCGCACTGACCCCTCCGAGCCCCTGAAGCGCTGCAGCACGGCGCCGTTGGTGATGAAGCAGCTCTGTTTCGGGTTGCTTAGCGGCCTGATCCAGCAGGTGGTTGATGAAGTAGATGCCCGGCTCCACCGTGAGGACCATCCTCTCCAGCACCAGGCGGCCCATCCGGAGACTCTTCAGCCCGGGCTCGTTCACACGCTCCGTCCCCTGGTAGAGTACAGGAATGCACGTGAATATAAGATCTAACATCAGAGTAAACACATATGTCTATCT
Organism: Harpagifer antarcticus; assembly: GCA_902827135.1. NCBI lineage: Eukaryota > Metazoa > Chordata > Actinopteri > Perciformes > Harpagiferidae > Harpagifer > Harpagifer antarcticus. Next base: position 4,790,813 of record CADEHL010000266.1, read on the forward strand.
TTCTTCAGCATATACACCAATGTGTAATTTGGAACCACTGATTCAATTTGTGAGAAAGACCAACATGGTAAAAAACACCAGCTGCAGATAGAAAAGTAGTAACATTTTATAACCATTGTTTTACGTCTAGGAAAGTGGAGGATAAACTGTCATTCAAGACATTGTGAACTGATAGTGTTCGGTTCTTTTGCAATAAATCACTCTAAAAGAGTCCTCTCCTGCTGATGTTCAGGTGTATATCATATGTAAGTGTCTCTACTTTAAAGAGTCCTCTCCTGCTGATGTTCAGGTGTATATCAGTATGTAGTGTCTCTACTTTAAAGAGTCCTCTCCTGCTGGTGTTCAGGTTTATATCAGTATGTAGTGTATCTACTTTAAAGAGTCCTCTCCTGCTGATGTTCAGGTGTATATCAGTATGTAAGTGTCTCTACTTTAAAGAGTCCTCTCCTGCTGATGTTCAGGTGTATATCAGTATGTAGTGTCTCTACTTTAAAGAGTCCTCTCCTGCTGGTGTTCAGGTTTATATCAGTATGTAGTGTCTCTACTTTAAAGAGTCCTCTCCTGCTGATGTTCAGGTGTATATCAGTATGTAGCGTCTCTACTTAAAGAGTCCTCTCCTGCTGATGTTCAGGTGTATATCAGTATGTAGTGTCTCTACTTTAAAGAGTCCTCTCCTGCTGATGTTCAGGTGTATATCAGTATGTAGTGTCTCTACTTTAAAGAGTCCTCTCCTGCTGGTGTTGCAGGTGTATATCAGTATGTAGTGTCCTCTACTTTAAAAGAGTCCTCTCCTGCTGGTGTTCAGGTGTATATCAGTATGTAGTGTCTCTACTTTAAAGAGTCCTCTCCTGCTGATGTTCAGGTGTATATCAGTATGTAGTGTCTCTACTTTAAAGAGTCCTCTCCTGCTTATGATCAGGTATATATCAGTATGTAGTGTCTCTACTTTAAAGAGTCCTCTCCTGCTGATGTTCAGGTGTATATCAGTATGTAGTGTCTCTACTTTAAGAGTCCTCTCCTGCTGGTGTTCAGGTTTATATCAGTATGTATTGTCTCTACTTTAAAGAGTCCTCTCCTGCTGATGTTCAGGTGTATATCAGTGGTGTAGTGTCTCTACTTTAAAGAGTCCCTTTCCTGCTGATGTTCAGGTGTATATCAGTATGTAGAGTCTCTACTTTAAAGAGTCCTCTCCTGCTGATGTTCAGGTGTATATCAGTATGTAGTGTCTCTACTTTAAAGAGTCCTCTCCTGCTGATGTTCAGGTGTATATCAGTATGTAGTGTCTCTACTTTAAAGAGTCCTCTGCTGATCCTGCTGATGTTCAGGTGTATATCAGTATGTAGTGTCTCTACATGTCTCCATGCTTTAATGTTCAGAAAGCTCTTTATTTTTCTCATACTGCAGCACCTCTTTTCACCCTCTGTCTGAAACCAGAGCCCAGTCTGCTCTGATTGGTTAGCTGGCCAGCTCTGTTGTGATTGGTCCACCGATTAGAGATGTCCCGCCCCTTAGCCTATCACGTACAATATGTTGGAGCGCTAGCCAAATAGAAGCACGAGTGTTACGTAGAAATGTCACTGTCAACATATTGAAAGGGTTTGTTCGGATTGCTTATAGTAGGGTTGTATGAGGTAGTCGTCACGTGTCACAGTCGAGGCACAACATACAAATAGGAACCTGGAAAATGAGCATCATATTGATCTTTAAGACATCTCTGGAGATCAGACTGAGACTAGCCAACAGTATATTTGGTCCACAGACTGATCACTGTATTTACTGTATATGCAGCGCTGCCTGCCTCACACACTGACACGCCTCCTGGAGACCATGTGGGTTAACTGTCTTCTGCTGTCAGTTTGCAGAAGAGCAGCTGGACTGAATCTTCCACCACATCCTGAAACTGTCTGTGTTCAAGGTTCAGACAACATTTTAGTCCCAGTCCCCATCTCCCCTCTCCTTCCCCCCTCTCTCCTGCCCTCGTCCCTGAACCTGTTTGGCCTCCTTTTGTCTCACTTCTGCACCGGGGGTCTCTCTATTATTGATGACACATCAATAGAGCAGTGGGTTTCTTCTTCTGGCTGGAGACTGTTGCAACAGTAAGGGTCTGTTGTGTTCAATTGCATTCAGTTTCATCACTTTATCTACAACAGTTAAAAACAATACAATTTACAAGACATAGAAGAGATCAAATGGAAGCAACTGATAATAATAGCAGGAGTAGTTTAAAACACGGCACCCTCAAATATTAATAAAAACTGCACGCGGCACCGTAACCAGTGCACACTAGGAATAAGTGGATAAGTGTGCAAAAATATTTAATTGTATTTCGGATCCTGAACGAGACCGCCGCCAGAGCGCGTCTCCCCGTTACCGCAGCAGGAAGCAATGCACGCAGCGCAGCCCCGCTCTCTTTACTTCAGCTGACTTTCTGCCGCTTTCCTCCGTGTGCTGATCGTTTCACACAGAGAGGAAAGCACTTCACTAATTGCAGTTTCCCATAAGGAGCTGTACAAATGCCGGCAGATGTTGAGTGGTGGTCTTTAGTTGAAAGCCCAGTGGCGATTGCTCATCCCTCATTGAAATAATATCTACAAAGGGGAGCACTGGCCATCTGTGTGTTGAACTTTTCCTGTCCGGCTCCCAGACGTAGTCGAGGAGGGCAGAAGCAGCAAGCTTCAGGTTCATACCCACTTAGCTTCAATGACTGGAGAGAGGCGGCTCTTCTTGGGAGGCGTTGCATTTATTTAGCTGTTCTTCTGTTTCACAAAATACATCACAGACCTCTGTTTTTCTGCTTCCTCGTTTCACTTCCAGAAACATACACACGCCCCTCACTGTCGCTCTACCATAGCACACCCATCCCTCTCCTCCTCTCTCTCTCCTCCTCTCTCTCTCTCTCTCTCTCTCTCTCTCTCTCTCTCTCTCTCTCTCTCTCTCTCTCTCTCTCTCTCTCTCCTCTCTCTCTCTCTCTCTCCTCTCTCTCTCTCTCTCTCTCTCTCTCTCTCTCTCTCTCTCTCCTCTCTCTCTCTCTCTCTCTCTTCCTCTCCTCACAAAGGACAGCGATCTCATTCCACTTGCGTGACACTAAATCAATACATTTGTGTGTTTGAGAATCACAGAACGGACGATTTCGTCCTTTTATTATCCGTTTTAAACCATTATTTAAATTGTTGTTGTTAAATTCGGCATCATGTAAGTTGCGCTGACAGGTCCACACACTGCTTCCCCGCAGCGAGGCTCCCCCGCCCTCCTGCTGATAGTTGACGTGCGTCAAGCTCCTCAACCCCCCCCCCCCCCCCCCCCCCCCGTTGATAACTCTCGATCGTTGGCACGCTGATAACAATTTTTTTTTTGGCCGACCCCTGGTTTACGGTCTCGCTCCTATACTTTTGTGGTCTTGTCTAAGTGTTACATATACCCACACAATCTCATACCTTTAGGAAATTCAAAGTTTTACATTTTTCAACACGTCTAAGCCGTCTAATCTGCAAGTCTTTTTTTTGAATAATTACTATTATCCCTGTAATTTAAATTGGGTCCTTCAACCTGACTATATGTTGATTCTCATACCTCAAGTATATTACTTTTATGAGACGTAACAAGCACATATTTTATTCCATTAAATGTAAATACTGCTTTACTTTATTTTACTATATTTTTCTTATTTTTTTTTTAACGTTATTAAAGTGTTCTTAAAATAGTTCTCTGTGTTTTTTTATTCTGGTTTTACTTTTATGTATGCACCACGACACCAAGTCAAATTCCTCGTACGTGTCAACCTACACCAACTCAGAATTAAAGTCTGCTCACCTCAGGGTACCCCCCCACATCATGCACGTCGATGCCCAGCAGGTGTCCCAGGCCGTGGGGCATGAAGACGGACCCCAGGTGGACCTCCATCATGGCGTCCACGCTGCCGCTCAGCAGCCCCAGACGCAGCAGCTCCTCCAGGTGGACGCGGTCCGCCAGGCGGTGCATCTCGGTCCACTTCACTCCTGCAGCACAAACACAACGTCAGTGAAGAACAGAAGAGTCCAAGACCCGAACTCTAACACTCTCAGAATGTAGGCATAAGACCAGGTTTACATTTGATAAGCACGTGGGGTTTGCAATGAGATATGAAGAGGTATTTGTTTGCAAATATATTGTTGGGAAATATCTTGAAAATAAATATCAGTGTTTACCTATTAATGTTGTATGTCTGATGTTTGGCATTTGTGTTGAGTGTAGGGTTTGATGTGTACCTTTAAATGTGTTTTTTTTTAGACCCCAGAGAGACTAGCTATGGTAATCCTATAATACACTAAACCAAACTTAACTGAACTGAAGTTTACCAAACAAAACTACACTTAAATAGACTAAACTCAACTCAACCAAACTAAACTAGTCCAACCATTAATAAACTAAACTACACAAATCATTAGAAAACTAAACTCAACCAAACTAAAGTTGCCCATTTAATGCTTTAAAGGTCACCGATCATGCTATGTTTAGGCAATAGCATAGGTCTCAGATTATACAAATATATAAAGAACATGTCTATGAAGTGTTTTGCTCAAAATACCAAACAGATCACCCATTCTAGCCATGCCCCATATCGCTCTATTTCACTTCCTGTTTCTAAAGTGCTGATTTGGGAATGAAGCTTTAAAATAAAAAAGGAGGGGTCTGAGCTCATGCGGGACCCGGCAGCTACTGTCTAAACTAAATTCTGCCGTGATGAAACGACATATCATGGATTATCAAGGATCTGAAACAGTCTGGAGCTCAAAGGCTTTCTCTCTTGCCGGTTATACCACAAGGTGAGTTCCTTTTTACTTCCTGCTTCTTCACACACATGCTCTCCAGTACAGGTTAGCTCTGAGTGTTAGCGATGCTAATGCAAACACCGACCATATTACGTCCAAAACAGTCGGGCATTTTTTCTGATAGTGCCGTGGGTCTGCTTTGCCGATATTACGTCATATCGGACGCAAATCAGCGCCGTTGTAGCCCCGTTTTTAGAGATTTGGGTACGGAGGAAAAGAGAGAGGGTTTTATTTTCTGACGCTGCGTGAGTTCCCCGACGCACCGGGGACACATATTTATGTATAAAAGACATCAGAAAGTGCATTTTGCATGATAGGTCCCCTTTAATAGAAAAAGCAGTGAACTCCCTGCTGGTCATATGTTCCCCATTTGTCTTCCCCTACGTCAGTGAAGTGTTCTCCACAGTTAATCTCCGTAGTGACAGAGATGCTGACCTGGTTTGATGGCGGCCATGACGGCTCTGGAGGATTTGAGCACGGCTTCGTAGACGTTCCTCTGGTCCGAGGTGAACCTGCCATTAGCCGGGAAGGAGCAGGTGATGTCCGAGGAGTAGCAGTAGTACTCTCCGCCCATATCAAACAGGCTGTGGGCGACAACACATCAGAGTTATTCATAAACACTTATGCATAGACTCATTGACTCTATGCATAACATTAATGCACACAATATCTGTTTTATTTTTGTATTACTCCCGGATTTTATTCCATTCTATTTTTATGTAAATACTGTTATATTTCACTATATTTTTTATTATTTGTAATATTTTTTAATGTTACTATAGTTTTCTAAACATAGTTCTCTATCTGTGTTTTTACATTTTTGTTTTACTTTTATGTATGCATGATGACATCAAGTCAAATTCCCCCCGTGTCAACCTACCTGGTAATAAACCTGTTTCTGCTTCTGATCACATCTGTAATATATCAGTACAAATATTTGGTAACACTGTATATTAAGGTACACATATTCACCATCAACTAGCTTTTCAGTAACATGCATACGAGCAGTATATTGGCTCTTTATTAGGCATTATATAAACCCTTATTCTACATGACCATATTCTACATGACCATATTCTACAACAGGGGGTCCGCGGGGTCTTAAAAAGTATTAAAAGTTGATAAATCAATTTAGCGAAAATTAAGGCTATTAAAAAGTATAAACGGCATCTTCCAAGGTATTACATTACAACAGGACGTCGCACGCTCACTGCTTGATAGCACGAAGCTCCGTTTACGCCGGTTGTTAAACAACATCGTTATGGGGAAATGCAAGTCTGCGTCCAAATGGTTGGAAGATAAGGAGGAAGGACAATCAATACTGTATATAGTCAATGTGAGGTGAAGTGTGTCGCCAAGGTAACCGGTTAGAACTCCAAGTGGCGATGAGCTCTTAAAATGTATGGAAAGGGTCTTAAAAGGTCTTACATGTGACTTCAGGATTCCTGCATATACCCTCTACAAGTACTAGGCCAAGAGTTTTTCCTCAATAACCCTCTAACCCAGTGTTTCTCAAACTTTTTCATACCAAGGACCACTTAACCAATAAAAAAACACTCGCGGACCACCTAACTTCACAAATATCCAAAATAACATCGTTTTTCTAGAACAGATTACAAATCGCCTGAAAATGGTACAAACAAGTGGCAACATGTGTGATGAAGGTGTTGCGCTGGGCTATATCATGCAATCAAAAGTGAAACTTAAGCTCGCTCCATTGCGGAGATATTCCCGCGAGAGTGCGGAGAACTCAAATTAATTAATTAATTTCAAATGTGAAATGTTACCAATATACTCACGGACCACTAGGGGGGCGCTCACGGACCACCAGTGGTCCGCGGACCACACTTTGAGAAGCACTGCTCTAACCCTTATTTATTGCAAGTAAGGACGTTGTTGTACATGAGTTTTGGTCTTAATATGCTCTGCTCAATATGGGCCTAATAAGCCAGTAGTACCACAAGAATAGTCATTCTCCCATAACACATATATTACATACATATTCTTATGTAACAAGACATGAAACGACAAGTGTTAATTGTGTCAAAATAACTTAAAATGTAGTATTTTCTAACTCAGAATATGTTTACTAATAAGCTAGTAGTTTGGCTCTAATATGCATGATAATTAACAACTAGTTGATGGTGAATAGGTGTACCTTCATCTAAAGTGTTACCAAATATTAGTGAATTACGAGCGAGTTCAAGAAAGTAATTGCATCTGAAAAAGACAGTGCTGAAAGTTGCTGCTCACCACATGTCTCCATCCATGATAGTCTTTTCATTGGGAGCTCCCGCGTGGCCGTAGTGCAGGATGGACGAGTTGTTGCCCCTGTTGATAAGAAGTATCACAATAAGGGAAGTAAAAACACGTATGAAAAGTACAAGGTGTCATTATTTTAGAACTCATATAAAGTTACCTGAAAACTCATTTAAATGTAATATTATTTTGCAATTAGAGGTGACACAATATACCGGTATTGATTTAGGTCATTTACTAATACAATATGATATTGTGTGAATAACCGAGCGCCTCTTAAATCATTTTCTTTTGTAAAGTTATGGTTAAAAACTCTTTGTCTACTCTCCTTCAATCAAGTTAATGTGTTCTTCATTTGCCAAAAAGAGATAAAGCGCACATTTAAGATGAATTGTGTTCTTTAATTTGTTTTTAGATAACGTTATCAGGACATTGTGACAGCCTTATTGCAGACCAGAAATAAAGTACAAGTTCACCGGTTTGATTTGACCTTTAAAACACAGTGACCTTTTAAGAATAACCGGGACTATCGGATATTTATTTCTCAGCTCTTCATTTGGAAAATATCTTTCATTAAGGAACCACTGATCCCCAGGAAGTGCTCATTACACACGGCCTTTAGCACTAAAGGCCAAAGCCTAACGATGAGCTCCAAATTCTTCATCTGTAATGTCGCTGCTAGGCGACCGTTACCATGCAACAGACAGGAAGTGGATGGTATGTTTCAGCAGGCTTTGACCAATCAGACACTTACTTTTCTGCTATCTTTGATGAGAGATAAAATGACAAATTATTGGTTTTGGCTAAACTAGTTTGACTGAAATGTTCAATTTAATCTGATGGCTAAAAAACACTAAATGTCTACAGTTTTCATTGACAAAATTAGACTAAAATAATTAGTTTTCTTTGACTAAAATAAGACTGAAATGCTTTTAGTTGACTAAAACTTGACTAAATAAAAACACGATGAAGGTGACTAAATATGACTAAAACTAAAAACAGGGTTCATACAGTTTTTTTCCAGGACTTTTACCTAATTTTCCATGACTACAAAAATGACTCTTTCTCAGCGGTTCCACTAAAAATGGTTTATTTGAACATGGAACAGGAAATAAGGTCTGCATCTGAAACATGTTGTGCCCATCTAACAAATCCAATAGTAGGCTAACTAGCTTCTACACGCTAAAGCAACTGAAATCTCTCACCAGCAAAATACCTCGTTGTTTCATTACTATACGATACAGTATTTATTATCATTATAGTATTACTATGTTGGCGATTAGATAATATATCAATTATATTTGATGCAACTTTAGTTACATTTCCATGACTTTTCCAAAACTTTGGGAAACATATTGTTTTCCATAACTTTTCCAGGGCCTGGAATTTGCATTTTGAATTTCCATGACTTTTCCAGGTTTTTAATGACCGTAAGAATCCTGTAAAAAGGACATTTGACACTACATAGAAAAATAGCTGGAGACGCATCATTTCAGGCTGAATTAGAAACTAAAACAGGTTAAATGAAAGTGACATTTCCTTACGATCCACAGATGCAGGTGTACGAGGTGTGACGCATCCCTCCCTTGGTGTAGCAGTAGTGCTGGAACAAGCTGCAAAGCATTAAGAAGTCCATTTTATTACAAAATAAATGATTTCAGCACAAAAACAACAAGTTGAACGACTTTTCATTTTTAAGACATTTGAAAGATCAATTCAACACATTTTAAAACCAATTAAGGCCGTATGTTTTACACTAATGAGTTAAATGCCTTGTAACCTATGAGGATATATTGAATTTAATACATTTTATTATTTCGCACACTTTAAAAACAACGTCATTTCAAGATGCTTCACGATTCGATGAGAAAAAAGTTATCCCTACTGCCCGAATAAGTTATCTGTATTTTACCAGCTTTTCTTTTTTTATACTAAATTGATGTTTAGAATACGACATATTTGGGGCTGCAACTGAACAAAAGTCACATTACTTTTGATGGTAAAGGGCTGATTAAATCCCGACATATACTTTAGATATTAAAGCGTAGAGAGAAATGGGCCGGTATCTCTTCTTGGACCAAATGCACCTCTTACCTCTCCATCTCATATTCCTTCATCCCAGGTTTCACGTGCTTCATGATCTGCAGGTGAAAGTCAGAGTACACGTGAATCAGAATACATATGTTACTGACTCTGGACATTCATCTCAAAGTTGACCTTATGCACAAAGACAGGATTGTGTGTGTGACTGACTGGTGATTCAAACCTTAGAGCTCCTGACTGACGTGGCACGTAACACATTGAACGGTAGAGGAAGAAGGCTTTGCTTCACAACTCGCTTAACAAATTAGGAGCATTCATTTAAAAATGCTCCTTCATTTCCTCCGTGGACATTAGAGGTGTCAATATTTACCGATATGGATGAAAAATGTTGATTCTGCAATAACGAAACTGAAATGTACTCTTTTTCTTAGTTTTCTTCATATTCCTAATGTTTCTTTTAGTCTGCTATTCGTCTTATGTTAAAATCTGATTTTGAACACATACACATAACACTTTAATATCCATCGTTATTGATTACTAGCAGTTCAGTTTGTTTGCACAAAAGCCATTTTAAGTATGTAAACAACATGTTTCTAGTGAGCTCTCTCTCCTCCGTTTTGCAGTTCTCATTTTCAACATGAGCTGAACAAAGTGTGGATTATTGCCTCAAGCAGAGTCTGCAGGATTTACTCAAAGCAGATATAAAGAGTTCAAAGGTCAGAGAGAGAGCCTTGATAAACATTTTCTGTTCCTACTTCGACCCGACGGGGAACATTGGACCTGCAAATCTGCCGGAAAACGGGTCTTTTGGCAGAAACGTGACCAAACACACCTCTAAAAACACCTAATGGTCTCTCAGGAGAAACACTTTTCTCCGAGTGACTTCAGAGGAGAGATAACACTCAGAGTTTAACGGCTCCGTCCCCCCGAAGAAGTTATTCATGGTGTTAGAGGTAAATGCTCTGCCGTGGTAAAATATGGCTTTAATGTTGCAGCTTATCGGTCAAAGGCTATCTCTGTGCAGCTGCCGGCCTCCGAGAAGTTAGAATCAATAACATTTGAAAGTGTTTATAGCCTTAAAGGGGCTGACATCTTGATGTCTTTGGGCAAGTGGTGAACTCAATAAGCCTTTCAACACTCTGGCCGTTTAATTTCATGCTCTGGACGTTTCTTTTTCTTTCTTTTCAGATTCAAACATTTCGATTTGAGCACCCTCGTCTATCTTACCATTTTATGGGCTTCGCTGGAGATCTTGTTGGTGTATCGCAGCACCTCCAGCTCCATGTCAGTCTTAGTGAGACGGCTGAGGACAGAAACAGGAAGTGAGAGAGAGGCTCTTTCATTCTGACCCGTAGACCACCGACACACACTCACAGCATTAAACTGTTACATGGCACTGAAGCAGTGGTTCCCTAATGCTTTCTGCAGAGCCCTCCTTTTGTAAATTAAACCTTTTCTCAGCAGTCTACAGCTTTAAGTGCAACGTAATCGTGCTGTATCATATCCCATCGTATCGTATTAGATAGATAGATAGACAGACGGACGGACGGAGAGACAGATAGATTAAGACACTAGAAATAAACAATCCAGAATATTTCTGAAGTAGAAATAAAATGTGGAAATACATATTACTCATATCGCACTGTATCGTACTGTATTATATCTTACCGTAACTTATTATATCGTACTGTATCGCATTGTATCGTACTTTAAAGTACCGTATAATATCTTACCGTAACGTATTATATTGTAATGCACTGTATCGCACTGTACTTTATCTTACCTGATCATATCTGACTGTAACGTATATTATATCGTATTGTACTGTACTGTATCATAAAGTACCAAACTGTATCGTACTGTATCCTATCGTATCGTTGTGTATTTGTAATGTGTCGTACTGAATTGTTCTGTACTGTATCGAATTGCATCGTGCTGAATTGTATTGAACTGTATCATATCTGACTGTTTAATCGTACTGTATTGTAACATATTGCTTTGTATAGAATTGTATCGTATCATAAATGTATCAATAAATTATATTATAAAATAAATAATTTGTCATGTTTGTAGATCTCATTGTATGTGTTTCTTAAAGCAGTAGTTTGATACAGGAGTGTATTAAGGGAGTTTACCAATAACATAAGTGAATAAATAACACAAGGCGGTGGTAACCAAAGCAACACTAATGGAAGTTTAACAAAGCCCATTATAAGGAGAGCCATGTGGGCCGAGAGGTTCAAGGGAGGTGTGACTGAAAGCATTCCTTCTTATTTCACAAAATGTCAATTCATCTGGAGGGTGCAATCTCTAATGCCGAGGACACGGAGAGAGTCCATTACATCTGATCAGACTCTCTCTCTGCGAGGACAGAAGCACAAGCCAGAGAAGAAAAGCCCCGTGTCTGATGCAGACACACAATCACCTGACCGTACCGCTGAAATTACCCAGAGTTCATGAGTAACAAGTGTTTGGGTGGTTAAAGGAGAGCTGAGAGTTGCACACATATTTTGGAAATGCCAATTAAGTTCTGGGAATCGGTACACAAGGTTTTGCAAAAGACACTGAGATGTGAGGTTCCTATGCACTACAGCAGGGGTGTCCAAACTACGGCCCGCGGACCATTGTGAATCGGCCCTCAGCAAATTCAAAAAGTATAATGACTAGGAAGTATAATACACTTCTGCTGCTCTTATATTGTACTTCTTACATATATATGTTCAGAGATATTACACAGTAGTATGCATGTGTTAATAAGCCCAATTGTCAAATCAATTCAGTCAGTTAAAGTTGAAAACATGTTCTAACAAATCTAAGTTGATAAGAAAAAAGCCCAATGACTTATTTACATAACAAGCTTGAAACACACTTCATATTTCCTCTTATTAGCAGCAACCTGAAGCTTCTGTTTTAAGGAATGAGCTGCTAACAAAGTAACTGAAACCCCGTGGAGAGCTGTGATGCTGTTCTTTTCTCACAGTATTTTCAAGTCTCAAGAATAATTTACCCGTTGGATTGATTTGTCCAACTTATAACTGAACTTAAGAGGCGATATACCTCTAGTGAGGGGCCCGGCCCTTCGAATATTTTTCTATATGTGGCCCTCGGTGAAAGAAGTTTGGACTACATGGCACTCTATCTGGAAAATGGTCACTACATAGATATCTTGTAAAAAGAACCTTGATAGCTGGCAAGAAAGCCATAACTAGGAGATGGTGCAAGGTGGAGCCTCCTACTGCGGAACAGTGGATAGAGATCGTGGAGGAAATTCATATCATCTAAAAACTGACATATCGACTGAGACTGCAAGAAACACAATATGAAGAGGAATGGTCAATGTTTAAGATTCAAACCAGCGACAAGGAATATGTCAATATGTGTGTGTGTGGGTGTGTGTGTGTGTGTGTGTGTGTGTGTGTGTGTTGCAGGTCCTGTGATGGAGGTGGAGCTGAGGAGGCCAATCAGCTTAACTGGGGACACCTGGCCGGCGCCCCAGGCTCTACTTAAGCCCAGCTGCCCGGAGTCACGGGGGCATCACGACTCTCTCCGGACCGACGAGGGAAACTCTCGCCGGGGCCCCTTCCCCTCGCCCAGCCTCTCATTTTCCGTTCAGAGATTGTTCGCAGAACCCAGTTGCCACAATAAATGTGCCGTTACTTTTTCGGAAACCCTTGTACGTCTCCATCTGTTTTCGTTGTGGCCTGCGAGCCGGTCGTAACAGTATCTATAGCTGTGTTGCATTGTTTATTTAGTTTGGGTTGTTCTGGAGGTGCACAGCTGTTGTTGTAATGTTTTTATATAATACAAACTAAAGTGAGAACAAAAAGGACTCTGTGAAGATGATTATAAAACATATTTTAATTACTCACCATTCCACAATGACCGGGTGCAACAGAGTGTTGTTCACTTGGAAGCTGATGGAAAAAAACAAGAGGAAATACATATTTATTTTTATTTCATTTTACTCAATTGTATTAGTTTTTTTACACGTTATTATATTCCTGTACTTGTATTTATCTTTCAGCTCTGTCATTCATGTTTATTGATGTGTACATCTGAGATAAATGTGCTTGGTGAGATATGGCTTTAGAAATAATTGATGAGTTGAGTAAGAAGTATTTATTTGAACAATGCACACAAGCTCTGAACATATATGGGGCGAGGCCTGCGAGCTAGTTCAGGCAGTCAACTCGAGCACTTGCTGCATTCATACCTAACGCCCCCTTGCCACTCTACAACCAACCAAACAGAGTCTCCTCAATATGCCGCTCTATTGAACCTGCCAGATCTCTCTCTAAGCATTGCTGCTGCTGCTATTGCTGCAGTTACCTCCACGTTGCTGCTGCTCGCCTGCCCCCCCCCGTCACCCCAGCTTCCACCCCAGCTTCCACCTGTAGGCTCGGGGATAGTTATCTAATCATCACTCATCATGCTATGTATATCTGTGGAGTGATGAGGCCCGAGCCTAGACGCCAAACTCAATTATATGCTATATGAAACACGTGAGTAGTCTGAAATGATGGTTACATCTGTGAATCAAGGCTGAGTTGACGTTCTCAAAGGTCTTGTTTCTTCCACTTGAAGAAGCTGAAAGCACAGATTTAAACATTCTCTCCTTCTTAAAAACCAAGACAAATAACTTTTGATGGATGTTCTGGGTTTGATCTGCTGTAGTGTTCATTTCCCCAGCTGTTTTATTTGATTGAGACTTTATTTAAACTCCTTTCTCAATTGTCCTTTTTAGTTTTTACCACATTTAATTAACCTACTGCTGCGTTCATGTTCCTGCTGCTGTGTTTCATGTTGCTGCTGCTCGCCTGCCCCCCCCCACCCCCGCTTCCACCTGTAGGCTCGGGGTTAGTTATCTAATCATCACTCATCGTGCTTTGTATATCTGTGGAGTGATGAGGCCCGAGCCTAGACACCAAACTCAACTATATGCTGCTTCTAGGAAACATGTTAAAGAAACACGTGAGTAGTCTGACTGAAATATAATAAGTGGCAGGGGAGCATTACAGAGTTCATTTAGTAACACTAGATAAGGACACATGGTATTCTACACATTATACCTTTCTCCTGATGGATTCTCTATATTAGACGCCCTCACTTCCTATTTGTCATAACTCATGCATTCAAAACATCACCACACTTCACTAATACTATATACGTATAATTATTTAATATCATCTTTAGTTAATTAATAGCCGGTTGCTTATCTTTAAATCTCATGTACACTACTCGCCTCCTCACCCTCACCTCTAAGATATTTATACACTTGCAAATTGAATGCAATGTAAAGTAATGCATGTTAATGATATACTTGCTTTGAAATAAGTATACGTTTCAAAGCGAACACAGTGTCATGGACGAAGTGAAAACTAAAAGAAGAAAACAAACCAGAGCAAATACAAACGGGTCATTAACTGATAACTAACAAGCAAGAGCAAAACTGTTTGCTTAGTTAAATTATATTTAGAATTAGGTTAAATCAGCATTAATCAATATGCATGAGCTTGCTGTATTCTTGGTTATAAAAGAAAACAACAACCTCCCAAAACAAAGACTCATTATGTAAATGAAAAGTGGCGCCAATTAAACTTACCCACTGATTCCTTCAAAGGAGGCTTCACGGCAGATGCTGCCGCTGTCGGTGTTCTGACCTCGCTGCGTGGAAACAATAACACAAACAAGTGAGGATTCAAATATAAATACAACATATTCAACTGGTTTATATATATATATATATATAGAGTTGAGTAGCACTTGAAATGTTTGGCTCTATGAAACCTGATCTACTTATATGATTCTGTTTTCTTCAAGGTTGTGTCTTCCTGGTCGAATGTACTTATTGTAAGTCGCTTTGGATAAAAGCGTCAGCTAAATGCAATTTAATGTAATGTAGTGTCTCTACTTTAAAGAGTCCTCTCCTGCTGATGTTCAGGTGTATATCAGTATGTAGCATCTCTACTTTAAAGAGTCCTCTCCTGCTGATGTTCTGGTGTATATCAGTATGTAGTGTCTCTACTTTAAAGAGTCCTCTCCCGCTGATGTTCAGGTGTATATCAGTATGTAGTGTCTCTACTTTAAAGAGTCCTCTCCTGCTGATGTTCAGGTGTATATCAGTATGTAGTGTCTCTACTTTAAAGAGTCCTCTCCTGCTGATGTTCAGGTGTATATCAGTATGTAGTGTCTCTACATGTCTCCAGGCTTTAATGTTCAAAAAGCTCTTTATTTTTCTCATACTGCCTGTGCTGCAGCACCTCTTTTCACCCTCTGTCTGAAACCAGAGCTCAGTCTGCTCCGATTGGTTAGATGGCCGGCTCTGTTGTGATTGGTCAACCGATTAGAGATGTCCCGCCCCTTAGCCTGTCACGTACAATGTGTTGGAGCGCCAGCTAATAGAGTGGTGCAGGGAGGACGTATTTACCCGGAAGTAAGCTGCGCTCGGGTTCCCTCGACAAAAGAGCAACGAGATTTCTCCATAGGATTCTGGAAAATAGCTGGAAATAAGGTCTGTGGGAAACAAACCTGTTTGATAAATGCACGTTTTGTTCAGCCGGTTAATTTCCACATGTCTTCCCTACTTTTACATTTTTTTAATCATAAATCTAAATCGCCAGAAGCAAAATGCTAACGTTATGCTATAAAGGAACTACAGCCGAGTACAGCAGCACGACTTCAACGTTCAGGAAGTAAACAAACGAGTCCTCTGGAGGGAACGAAGGGATTCTAGCCTTTGCAGACCATTTACATGCACAAAAACTATATAACACACTACAGGAAAGGGAAAACCACAACCTTCTTGCAAGAATAAACTCCCTAAAAGACTGTCTTGTTCCAAGTATCTTCATTTCAGTATAACGGAAAGGTTTCCTCACCATTTTATTATTATTGGTTAGTTTGTCTCGGTACATTTCCACAACAAAGGCAGAATAGGACCTCTTACAGGTCCCCTATTACTATTTCATCAATAGGTCTCAGATATACACAAAACATGTGTCCAAATACCAAACAGATCATTGCAGCATCCCATAATCCTCTCTGTTTCAGCCCTGTTTAAAAAGTGCTGATTCTCTGTCTGTTACTTTAGATCAGTGCTTCTCAAAGGGTGGTCCGTGAGCGCCCCCTAGTGGTACGTGAGTATATTGGTAACATTTCCCATTTTAAATAAATAAATACATTTAAGTTTTCCGCACTCTCGCAGGAATATCTCCACAATGGAGCGAGGTTAAGTTTCACTTTCGATTGCATGATATAGCCCAGCGCAACACCTTCGTCACACATGTTGCCACCTGTTTGTACCATTTTCAGGCGATTTGTAATCCGTTCTATAAAAACGATGTGTTTTGGGATATGGAGTTAGGTGGTCCGCGAGTGTTTTTTTATGTCCTTGGTATGAAAAAGTTTGAGAAACACTGCACTAGATGAAAATAAGGAGCCCCTCCCCACGCCCCTCTGAGAGAGATATGGTTAAAAAGAACTCAATGGTGCTCTAGGAGGAGATTCAGGTGATAAGGTGGGGGGGGGGGGGGGGGTGGTTACCTTGGTTGCTGCTTACTCAAGCCAAAAAATCGTTATGACATAAAGTGGCCAAAATCTGATCAGCTCATTTTCAGACAGGTTTTTATAGAAATGGATCAAAAAGAGAGAGAATCTTTGTTCCTGAAACTTTCAGAGTCTCTTTCCACAGAGGGGACACATGTTGATGTAGAAGAGACATGAAGAAGAGGGGACACATGTTGATGTAGAAGAGACATGAAGAAGAGGGGACACATGTTGATGTAGAAGAGACGTGAAGAAGATGGGACACATGTTGATGTAGAAGAGACATGAAGAAGAGGGGACACATGTTGATGTAGAAGAGACATGAAGAAGAGGGGACACATGTTGATGTAGAAGAGACGTGAATAAGAGGGGACACATGTTGATGTAGAAGAGACATGAAGAAGAGGGGACACATGTTGATGGAGAAGAGACATGGAGAAGAGGGGACACATGTTGATGTAGAAGAGACATGAAGAAGAGGGGACATGTTGATGTAGAAGAGACGTGAAGAAGAGGGGACACATGTTGATGTAGAAGAGACATGAAGAAGAGGGGACATGTTGATGTAGAAGAGACGTGAAGAAGAGGGGACACATGTTGATGTAGAAGAGACGTGAAGAAGAGGGGACACATGTTGATGTATAAGAGACGTGAAGAAGAGGGGACACATGTTGATGTAGAAGAGACATGAAGAAGAGGGGACACATGTTGATGTAGAAGAGACATGAAGAAGAGGGGACACATGTTGATGTAGAAGAGAGATGAAGAAGAGGGGACACATGTTGATGTAGAACAGACAGGAAGAAGAGGGGACACATATTGATGTAGAGGAGATGTGAAGAAGAGGGGACACATGTTGATGTAGAAGAGACATGAAGAAGAGGGGACACATGTTGATGTAGAAGAGACGTGAAGAAGAGGGGACACATATTGATGTAGAGGAGACGTGAAGAAGAGGGGACACATGTTGATGTAGAAGAGACATGAAGAAGAGGGGACACATGTTGATGTAGAAGAGACATGAAGAAGAGGGGACACATGTTGATGTAGAAGAGACGTGAAGAAGAGGGGACACATGTTGATGTAGAAGAGACATGAAGAAGAGGGGACACATGTTGATGTAGAAGAGACATGAAGAAGAGGGGACACATATTGATGTAGAGGAGACGTGAAGAAGAGGGGACACATGTTGATGTAGAAGAGACGTGAAGAAGAGGGGACACATGTTGATGTAGAAGAGACATGAAGAAGAGGAGACACATGTTGATGTAGAAGAGACATGAGGAAGATGGGACACATGTTGATGTAGAAGAGACATGAGGAAGAGGGGACACATGGTGATGTAGAAGAGACAGGAACAAGTGGATTTTGCACAATAGGGACCTTTAAATGAAACGTTATAACTTCCTGTAATCCGTAGTAATGAGTGCACAACAACGTACCAGAGTGAGGAGCAGCGCAGGTCTCAGGTTGGTCAGGACATCAACAATCTGCAGACAGAGACAGAGATTCATTAAAGTCTCAGCAGGAATAAAAGAGCGTCTGCAGAGTAAAGGTCAGACTGCACACTGCGTGACTTTATTACTCCTCCGCTAACAGCTAAATGTCAGATAACAGATTGCAGACTCAGTGGTGATATTTAAGCATTCTTATTATTAATGCCACTAAAACCTACGGAGCCCCCTAGGGGACATGGAGAAGAAAAAAAAAATTATTTGAAAAACTAAATAAATAAAAATGTTTTGCGAGATCTCGAAAAACCCCGTTGCAGTTTGTAGACGGTCCCTAAACTCTCCTCTCCCTCCTCCAGCTGCAGATTGTGACCAATTCTTGATGTTTAGCTCGGATGACGGCGCGTATCGAACTGTTCTGATAAAAACGACTCTGTAGCTCGTTGTCTATCTTGCTATGATTGTAAAGTCATGTTGTTTGTATTTTTACAACGTTATGTTCATGAGTTATTGATCCGCGAAATTCGAATCGGTCAATAACTCAGCTCAGAGGGACGTGCATGTCCCCTCGCTCGGAGTGTTCTCTTGAGGTGTCTTCACTTATGTGAAACCCTTTATATATACAGTCTATGTGTGAAACCCGTGCCTATTGCCAAGCACTGATGTTATATCTTTATATTTAAGGCCAAGCTCAAAGTAAAATCGATGAACCGCTCCATTGTTGTGGTTTCTGTGTTGCCGTAGCAGCCGAACTGACCAGGAAGTACATTGAGCTAAATGAAAAGTATCTCGCAAAACATTATTATTATTTTTTTTTAAATACATTTTTTTCCCTTCTCCATGTCCCCTAGGGGGCTCCGTAAAAACTGAATTCCTAAAAAAAAAGTCATCTCTAAAACTGAAACTGTGAGAAATAAACGTGTTGATGCGAAAAAGCCCGGAGAAGATATCATTGTTAGTTAAACTGATTTAATGGGTCCATTATTAACTCATTAACCTCAAACTGTTAAACATTAAATTAGCTTTTTATTTCCAAAAATCTCATTACAGACACTTTATAAATTCAATTAGACTAAATTCAACTTATATTGAGGTTGTATTTACAATTATTGGTATGAGTTGTATTCGTATTTCATGCATTACTTAGATTTTTTAAGGTTTTTTAGCTCAACTTGACCAACAAGCATGTTTTACTCAAGTTGTTTACGAACAGGAAAACCTAAAAGATTGCAGGATTGAGGACTTTTACTGAAAATCTAACAAAAACAATGTGAACACCTTGTTTTATTTTTAAGAGCTTACTCGCGGCCTAACAAGAAGGTTTTGAGAAGACAAACGTGACTCATTGCACATACTTCAAATTATCTTACAACACAGTCACAGATCCAGATCAAAAAATGCTAAATCATGAAGGTGAACACCAGCAAAACACTAGTATTGACATGTCCTCCACACACTGCCTCACGCTATCAGGTAAAAGGAGAAATGTGTGCAGAGAAATTGTTTGAGAAATTGAAAACTGCTCAAATATTCATGACCTGGTTTTGGTTTAGAACAAGAAATATGGTTGAGTTTGATATCCTTGTTGTAGGCAGCATTAAAGGTGGAGTAGGTAATTCACTCTTAACATCCCGATAGCAATGAATACATTAAATACTTTGACAATAAATACATAAAGAAAACGTCATCTGTGGAAGCCGTGGCGCTGTAAAAAGCACGACCAATCATCTGAGCCGGCTAAAGTAACTGGATGGCCTACCTGCCTGTCAGCCTTCCATCTGTGCACAAACTGATCTCGTGCCCTCATTGGTCATGTGTGCGTTCGTGTGTGTTGGAGGAGGGGCTCTGTGAGGAAGTGGCAGATTTTTTCCGGCTGTGTATTTTCAAATTCTAGCGCACTCCAGCTGGTTTCTCCATTCTTACCTACCCTACCTTTAACTTATCTGCCAGCATTAGTTAAAGAAATGCAGAGGTCGATGTTATATGATATGTTTTTAATATACTGCAGTGTTGAGCTGTCACTGCTTCATGGGAGAAATGTCTGTTTGTTGAAGTGATAATGAGCGTGTTAACCTTATGACTAATAAAGAAATCTAACACCTCAGGAAGGTGCCGAGATGTAAGAAATACCTGGAGTATCGTCAGCAGGATGAGTCACAGTTAGTAAGAAAAGGGTAACATTAAATAGACTTCCGAGTGATTTGTTGCCAGTAAAAATGTTATTTATAGTCTCATTATAATATGTTGATTCGTCAACATGCACGTCTCCAAAATAGCTGCGGAGCTGTCAAGCCTCCAACTTGAGGCTCATCTGGGAATCTGCTGCCAGCACCCATAAACATTCCTCTCAAAACAGGCAATTATAGAATTAAATTGTCTTCACATCGCAATTATGGACAGTCTCAAGAGGAGTGCGTGTTTTAAAATGGAGAGCTGCAGGATTCAAAATAAAAGCATCAGAGGATTTTGTTTCTTGATTAGTTTGAACTCTCTGGTTTTACCAAATTAATAATCAGTGTGACGCTCAGGTGTGACATCACGAAGTGCATCCTCAGTGCGAAACATGTAGGCAGTAAAAACGTTCTACTGTAAAAGGCAGCAGTAAAAATCAACTATTCACCGGGAAGTTCGGATAAAATGACGACCTTTAAAGCCGGCTATGGAGGCAGTAATGTGCACTACTGTAACTGCATTACACACACACACACACACACACACACACACACACACACACACACACACACACACACACACACACACACACACACACACACACACACACACACACACACACACACACACACACACACACACCACACACACACACACACACACACACACACACACACACCACACACACACACACACACACACACACACACACACACACACACACACACACACACACACACACACACACACACACACACACACACACACACACACACACACACACACACACACACACACACACACACACACACACACACACACACACACACACACACATACACACACTTACATCACAGACGTATTGCACCTCATCAACAGCATACTTCTCCTTGAAGTGCTCTTTGGGAAAGATCCTGTGAACAGATGCAAAAGGGGAAAGGGGAGAAAGAGACAGTTACCATAAATCAAGAAACTCCTGAGTGGAAAGTATTTTTTGCATCAGGTGACAAAAACAGATTTGCGGTTATAGATAAGGGAAGAGTTAAAATGCAAGGTCAGGAGTCCTCGGGTTATTTCCACATCATTATGTTCCTTCACTTGCTTCCACATCAAGAGACCAGCGAACCTGGGATTGTCTTCCAGGCAGAACGTCTGTACATTTATTTTAAAACAGTCTTTAACTTTTATTATGTAAAAAGCAAGCGAGAATTTATTGTAGATCAGACTTAGAAAAAGGATCAGTTGGATTAGTTTATTCTGATTTGCCTTTCAGGGCTTCCGTACTTCTTACAGATATGTGGTGTATGGACACAATTAAGAAATGTAGAAATGTTATTCTGGCAAAAACCCTTTTTTGAACCTGTTCTTATTTCAGAAAACCGTTCAAATCAGACTTAGAAAATCGATCACTGCAAGTATTGTTTCTGACTTGCCCTTTAGGACTTCTACTTCTGACAGATGTGTGGTGTGTTGACTACACTAAGGAAGATAGAGATATTGTCATGGCAAAACTGTACGAATGTCTTAACAAGTAATAATTTTACATCGGACTTAGAAAATGGATGGAAGTCATTACATGTCACTTGTGAGACGCTTTCATCCAAAGCGACTCACATACTCAATACTGTGGGCAATCTCAGACACACCACGACATGCTGACTGCAGTGGGGTTTGAACCTGTGACCCCCTGATCCAAACACCAACGCACAACCCACTGCACCACACGCTAGGGCTGCTCGATTATGGCAAAAATCATAATCTCGATTATTTGGGTCAATAATTGATATATTAAAAACGATTATCCATTTACTTTGAAAACATCCATTTCTTGAGATGTGAACATTATGTTTTTAACAGTTTATTACACTGAACTTTGAGTTTAATTCAACTGAAAAACCAAAACAAAACAGAAACAATAGAGTGCCGCAGTGACGCGTCCAAAAACCCGGAAGTAAACTCTTTCCGGTTCCTTCCACAAAAAAGCAATGGAATTTCTTCATAGGATTTTGGAAAATAGCTGGAATTCAGGTCTGTGGCCGACGCACATTGAAGAGACGGGTCACGTTTTGTTCAGCCGGATAATCTCCACATGCCTACCCTACTTTTATCATTTTCAAATCTAATCGATAGATTTATGATTAGAAAATTATGCATTGGTTTTTGTCGAAGGAACCGGAAGTGGTAAAATGCTAACTTACTTCCGGGTTCTAAAGCTAGGCTAAATGAAATGCTCGTTGATACTATGGGCACTTGTAAATATCTATAACTATGTAAATGTATCCTGTAAATATAATGTATGATGTCCTTTATTGTTTTATGTTTCATGTGGAACCTATTTGCTGCAGGTCTCCCTTGAAAAACAGATCTATGATCTCAATGGGACCAATCTGATTACATAAAGGTTTGAAATGAAATGAGGACGCGTCACTGCGGCACTCTATAGATCAGACTCAGAAAGTGGATCACTATCACTGGATCACTTTTTCTGATTTGCCTCTCAGGGCTTCTGTACTTTTACCAGTGGCAAACCGTCAGGGCCTTCAAGGTATTCAGAGAACACCCTGGAACACTCAGATAAAACAAACAAAAAATCGATTTAATTATATAAATAAAATGTATATAAAATGAATAAATGAGAATCGTATCTGTGTTGTTGATCTGTAATATCACAGTGTTACGTTGATTTGTTTGTCCTTCTCGGACCATGCTCTACGCATTTCAGTGGTTTTGTGTTAGAAAAGAAAGCAACCAATCAGATCTTGTTCTGGGTCTCTGGGTAGAATATCCTTCAACCAAGGTATTCGGTATCCTTGATCGAATGCTCTGGCCGTTGCACTGAATGAGAGCGTACGTTTGGACTGACAGTTTGATCAACCAATCATATATTGATTTGTAGCCAATGGGCGTGTTCTTTCAGAGTTCCCCTCGGGTCCAGGTGCTCTAGAAGGCCCGCTAGTTATTATAGACATTATAATGCCGCGGGGGGGGGTGTGTGGGTGATAAAAATCGCCTGGTGGAGTTTACAATGAATATAAAAGCATGTTTATACCGGGTGTAAAACATGTGTCTGTGTAGCACATGACTTTGTCAACTTTACTTCCAGATACAGCCCACAGCCATGGTGACTGTCGGCCATGTGCAGCACTCTTTGAAGATTAGTGTGACTCACTCTCCCATCCAAGTAGCGTAGCTCTCAGGCAGTTTGGGAACAACAAGGATGGATTTCCCAGAGTCCACATCAATGGCTCCAAAACAGTCAGGCTCGGTTACTCCGAAAGCCCAGTGGAAGAAAGACTCCTGCAGAGAGGAGAGAATCAGCCAGAGCTTTAGAGAGGCAGATGATAATGGAGTCAGCTAGAAGAGAAACCTCACATTCTTGCATCACAAAGACATCATATAATGTCCGTTTTTAGACCAGTTCACGGAGAGCTCAACAACACTTTTAATAAGTCTTTGATTTGGGTTCAAAACCAATTATAGTGTTGGAGGAATGAGATCAGGAAGTGATTTCTCTGACAGAGTGGAGAGATTAATACGACAAGAGAAACTAAGAAGTGGACTTTCCTTTAGGAGGAGGCAGGTGAGGTTTTTGTGGCATCGTGAAAGAACAGCTTAAGGGATTGGGGGCAACAAATGCAATGCTAGCTGGGGAATGATTAATAACTAGATGGATGGATTTTCAGTTGAACTGTGGTCCAATGAGTCGACTGTAAACTGCAAGAATAACCTGTAGGAATTAAGTCAATCATCTAAGTCGCTGTACGTCTGAATGTTTTATTCCAATTTTGGTTGTTGAGTTTCATGCACATTTCAAGCATGAGATTCAAGATGTGTTCCTGGGGGCAGTAGTCAAAAACTAAACCTGACTGAGGAACAACCAAACACTGGGTTTTCTTTTAAATTACAGAGGTTACTTTCAGCTGAACAAGATGGAATTGAACGGGCAAATGTGACTTAACATTTTCTTGGAATATCGTCACAGATTTCTTTGATTAAAGACCTTATTTGTAACAAGACAAAATTCTTACTTACAGACAAAAAATAGGGTTTCTTTACCAATTATACGCTGGTTTTGAGATCATTTATAAAGAGATGTATGGATAAATAATAAGGTAACATTGCCCCCTTCTCAGCCTCAGTTCTGCACTTTTCCCCCCCAGAGACCCCCTACCTGTCTGAAGAGCAGGTCGGTGTCGGTGCAGAACCTCTGCTTCTGCTCCCCCCCCTGCAGCACCACCACAGACCGAGGCAAGACTCCATCTTTGTTCTTCAGTCCGCTGCACAGACGCCGGCGGTTCTCTGCGAACAGAGCAGCCGAAACCCTGAGGGTCTCGTTCCCCAGCCAGTACACGGCTCTGAGAGGAGGAGAGACACCAAGCAGAAGCAGAATCAAGTTTATTGCCAGGTACGTTCAGAGATGGCAAAAGTACACACATCCTTTACTCAAGTAGAAGTACGGATACTCGTGTTTAAAAATACTCTTGTAAAAGTAGAAGTACTCACTAAAATTCTTTACTCAAGTCAAAGTAAAGAGGCTTTGAAGTGTACTTCAGTAAAAAGTACCCATAACTAGCAGCTGCTTTAAAGAGTACCTGACCTCCCTTTATATTAATAGAACAATAATGTCATTGTTAGCTAATGAATGTTTCCATGCTGAACAACGGCAACATGACAACGTTTCCATTGGTCCCTCTTCTTTAGAGAAGACCAGGAAATGATGGATACACGGATCGTGTTCAAATCAATAGGCACGCAATGACTCTAAAGAATAATGATCACGCCACCAAACACACATTCAGACTAAAGGAACCAGCTGTTTGGAAAATGAGAGAAGTAGAAAGTACAGGTATTTGAGTTCAACATGTAAGAAGTAGAAAGTACAGGTATTTGGGTTCAACATGTAAGAAGTAGAAAGTACAGGTATTTGGGTTCAACATGTAAGAAGTAGAAAGTACAGGTATTTGGGTTCAACATGTAAGAAGTAGAAAGTACAGGTATTTGGGTTCAAAATGTAAGAAGCCAAAGTAAAAAGTCGTCAGAAAAATAAGTAGGGGAGTAAAGTACTGATACCAGAAGAATGTACTTAAGTAACAAAGTATTTGTACTCCACTACTTCCCACCTGTGGGTACGTTACACTTAAAAGGAATTTGCTTTGGTGTCTGGTGGTGGAGACAGGACTCTCAGCTGAAGGACTCTGAGACTAGTCTCTCATAATGTCGTGTTCATTTCAGTTCAATAATTGGACCTCATGAAAACAGATAATAGCCAAATCCAGGGACATCTTTTTTCCTACTGAACAAAGAGAGATGATGCATTATTTGTTTTCTTCTCTCAATAATTATTTAGGGTGAGAAATTAAAACGGATTAATGTAAAAGTAAAAAATATTTTCCTCAAAGATTCTGTAATGAAACACAACTTTGAAAATGTATGAAAATGCTATAAAAAGATATGCAAATTAAATATTGATTTGTAAGCATTATTGAGCATTTTGTAAGAAAAACACACAATATCAGTTTTACAGTTACTTTGTAGACAATTTACTTTTTAAAAAGCAGCAAGTTCAAGCCAACAATTTAATTCATTTTTCAGTCACTGAGAATTGAGAAATAACTTTTTAGTAGAGAGTGCTTATTTGTGCAAATCTGGCATGAATAAAGGTGTTTGTCTTAGGTTTGCATTTGTGTGTTTACATTATCCCAATCAATTGATATAGACTTGATTAATGCAATCATTTGCCACACTGTATTAGCAAGAAGTGGACTTCAGTATCACATGAATATCAGCCCTGTGTACTTGATGCAGAATTGATGTTGAATCTGTAATTGCTTTTACTAGATCCCACATTAATTGAAAGATATCAGAGGACTCACGTCCCTCCAGGTAATCCTCGGGGTTCAGTGAGCGAACCTGAGCTTCAGCACAAGTTCAGATCCAGATATAAACAGAGACACATCCTTGTAACTGATACGTGTTGGTTTATAATCTCTGGCTTTGCTGATAAGATAACAAACATATCTGATCGAGCCTGGACTCAAAGGTTAATCCATAACCTCATCGTTTTTTACGGCTCCAGGGTTTCTGCATCACGCTCCTCTGGCTGAACAGTGAGGTGGGAAATGAGGTTCTGACTGGAGGAGGTAGAGATGTACTAAACTGCAATCCAAACACCATGCAGGGCAGTTGACCGGGGATACAATAAAATGTGAAAACAACTTTAATGTTCCTGCAGGTTCTTAATATTCTTAAGTTTGTCGTGCGTTGAATTTATCGTAAGTCTCTTTGGATAACAGCTTCAAATTAGTGTAATATATGTTGGTTTGTGTCAGTAAGTTGGGTATGAAACTATGTTTTCTAGAGTGTCATGTTGCACAACTTTACATAGTTTGATAAGGTGCGCATGACGTTTGTTCCAACACATCAGATATTACCTGATTGCTGATAACATTATGATGATACAGCAGATTCTCGTACGGATTTATCTGATTATTACAACCTGGGTTGTGTCACACAAGAACATTTAAAATGAATAAGAAAAACCTCAGTAAACTCTCAGGGTCACAATTGCAACGCTCTTGAAACACGCATCTGCATTTTGACAGAAAAATCAAGCATGAAGTCACTTCCTTTATATTTTAAAGGCACTGGCTTTCATATACTTTTCTATTAAATAATTGTGAGCTTTAAAAAGAGGCAATAAGCACTTGGTAGTTCCTCAACTGTGACTTTTCCCCATATTTTATTTAAATAACGTTGATTTTCAGTGCAAAATGCAACCCTTAGAGTTAGAAATGCATATGATGGAACAATGTGGTAAATAGTGTGCAGTCTGGTCGATATGGACTTCATTTTAACATTACCTCTGACAAAATCAAACCCAACCTGTATCATTAAAAAGCAGAAACACATATATACATGTGCACCGTTACATATTCTGGATATTCATTATTGTACACTTTTGAATGACATGTTTAATTTTGCAAAATAATGTGTTTGTGTTCCTACTGCTGTGTGCATTGCTGTATGATATATGTGTAGGGTTTTGTCAAAAATAGCCTTGTTTTCAAAGTCTTGCTGAGTAATTGTAAAATAAAACTGTAATATTAGACAATATCGCGAGATTAGCGTAATAACATATTTATATCTAAACACATCTTCATGACTGTAAAAGCTAACACTTCCCTGTTCAATATCTGACCCTAAAATCAACTCATGTTCAGAGTTTTCTGTCAGAAATAAGAGCTGGACTCACTGTGCTGCTGCAGACATGTTGATGTTCTGGTCACACTGTCACGTGCTGGCAATCACGTGACTTTTGCTCATCTGCTGAAGTGACGCTTTGCTGCGTTCAGGTCTATAGGAAATACCAGCTTCAGCAGCGAGGAAGCACCGTGAGGCTGTTTTTATGTTGTTTTTCAGACTTCGACTGTTGTTTATAAAGTGCTGAAGTCAATAAGAGAAAAACACTATCAAATAAATGACTATATTTTTGCCAAAAAGTATTAAAACGGTGTTACAGTATACAATACAACAGGCTGGGAGCAGCAAGTGCACAAATAAATGCAGAACTATAAAAGAAAAGCCAATTGCTAAATGATTTTGTCTTTTATCCCCACATTATTTGATTTTTAAGTAAGCTACCCTTTTAGTTTTTAAATTATTGGCCAAGATTGCAGTCCTTTGTTAAAGTCCACAGCATAAGTTATTGCTTAACAATTTAAAAAAGATATATTACATTACTTGTTAGACGCTTTTATCCAAAGCGACTTACATACTCAATACTGTGGGCAATCCCCACAGGAGCAATTTGGGGTGAAGTGTCTCAGGGACACAACAACATGCTGACTGCAGTGGGGTTTGAACCTGCTTGACCCCCTGAACCGAACACATACGCACAACAACAGCCTCCATGTTACTAAATTACTAGTTTATTGTGGATCTTTTAATAGAAAAGGTCTATACTAGACAGATATTCTCACCATTCAAGCTGAATATGCAGTTAAATTAAGTATTTCTCATATATAATAGCACTACATGTGACCTTAGTCACACATTCAGTTCCCTTTCTTTATCATGTGCCGAGGAAGTGAAATTATAAACCCACACTAAAACAATGAGAACATGTTATGTAAACTTAAAGGCATGCACAATGTGTTTTACATGGATTAGCATCAGATGCTGTCAATGTATTATGTATTCATAACTATTGTTCAGGTGCTTAGTCAGTGAGTTTCTTAAAGGTTCATTTATTACCAGTGTTTACAATTCCTACGGAAGGAGCAGGTCTTCTTGTAGTTGGGAAACCGACCAAACACATGAAGCATTTTTCAATTTGGCCGTGAAACGTGAGACAACATAACGTCGCTACATGCCAAGAAAATACTGTACTCTCAGTAATATAACCCACATTCCTGAAAGTAGGGCAGAGAAATTAAGGAGATGTTTTCCTTATACTAAAACCTGTATATTCTTAAAGCTAAAAATAAATCAAAATCCTGTCCGGGGTTCCCAGCAAAACCCTGGACAGGCTCCAATACATCCAGAACTCTGCCGCCAGGCTTCTCACCCACACCAAGCCATGGCACCATATCACCCCCACCCTCATCCACCTCCACTGGCTGCCGGTCAAATCCCGGATTCAATACAAAACACTCATCCTCACGTACAAGTCCCTCCATACCCTAGCCCCCCAGTACTTATCGGACCTCCTCCATCCCTACACCCCTTCTCGGAGTCTGCGGTCCTTAGACACGGGCCTGCTCTCCACCCCCCGCTCTCGCCTCGGAACTGTTGGTGACAGGGCATTCAGTGTTGCGGCCCCCACCCTCTAGAATGCACTTCCTGCCGAGATCTTCAAATCTTCACTAAAAACACACCTGTTCACCCCGGCCTTCGGGCCCTAGCCCTTTTCTGGTCCCCGGCTTCCTTTATTTCTTTTGTTTTGTTTGCCCGGTGATTGTCTGTTTGTTTTGTTTGTCCACCATGTACAGCGACCTTGGGTCCCTTGAAAGGCGCTATATAAATATCATTTATTATTATTATTATTATTAAAATCTCAGAGTACTGTCTCTTTTGATTTGATTTGGCAACAGTACTTTTACAGTAAAGACAGTAGGGGGAGATGCAGCTCTCCTCTGTCACAATGCAGGGAGAGTCTGAGAAATAAATAATTATTATGAGTGACTTGCAGATACACGATGCAGGTAACATCTGTGTAATAAGACATCACAGACACATATGACAGACTGTCAATATGCCTACAATAAGATACGAGCATCTTGTGATGAAAGACGCACATATCAAGACAGGTTGACAATACCTGTTCTCTTGCAGAAATGGTGTAGTTTTCTAACACTATAATCAACTCATCTGTAGCAACAGTTCCACAATTGATCTTTGAAAAACATCAATTTTGAAATGTCATCTTCAAAAATGCAAATAAGGCATCATCCTATTAAATGTGATAATTTGCGAACACATCAAGAAATCTGATTAGTGGATGAAGCCAATGTTTTAAAAAAAGGTTTCGTTAACATATAAGAGTCAAAAGTTTGTATCACAAATCATAGAATATTGTCCACTCCACAGCCATAAAGAAAGTCCACTTTGACATGTTTTTAAGATGTCCTATACATCAGGAGATGAACGATGTATCAGCAAACCTTTTAAAATATAAATATAAATGAAATTGGGAAGTTTTGTGTCGGTAAGTGCGGCTGAAATGGATATTTCTGGACCATATGATGAAAGTTTTATAATAATTTGCATAACAAGAACAGCTTTCAAGATGTGAAAAACACTACAGATAATTAAATCATTACATTATATATCACCATGAAGCTCCCTCATTCAATCCAATCCAACTGTATTTATATAGCACATTTAAAAACAACAGAGTTGACCAAAGTGCTGTACATCAATACATATATAAAAAAGCAGCATAAATACATTTAGACAAAACCGATGAGACAAAAAGAAACTAATGTAAAAGCACGAGACAATACAACCACACTTCAGCCACAGACTTAAACCCTCATACACGATGAAAAAACATTTTAAAACACAACAAAATAGAAAACCCCAATTTAGAAAACACACACTGATACGTCTTTTACGCGGTCTGATAAAAAAACGGGAGAAGAAGTATGGTCTTTAAACGAGATTTAAAAAGAGGTTGATGACATGCAGTTACAGCCCAGGCTCAGAGGCTGCAACAACGACTTGATGACCTGTAACGATAAGCACTTTCATTCAATACAACAATACTTTACGAACCAAAACCAAATGTGAAAGTCAATAATCAGTAGTTTATGCGTGGATGGTTGTGTGAAAATGTGCAACAAAATGTGTCCAGAAGAAGATTCAGAGCTAGTGTAAAGTGGACGGTGTTGGTCTTCTGATCCAAGCCTCTCAGGTTGGATCCCCTGAAACACAAACATCTAGCAAGTAGAAAACACAGACAGAGACCCCGAGTGGAGTGGAGGGGGTCGTAACAAAACTGAAATGTTTCTTCTTTGTGACAAGTTTTCTGAAATTGTCATTTTAAATATGCAAATTATGTTTTGCTATGCTAGGTTTTTTATGAATGTCTGATGAATCTACAGACTCAAACTATAACAAGTTATTAGAATAAACACTAGGATTGTTTCTATCCACTAGTCTGAAAGAAAGAATAATAAGTCAGCAGAGTGACCTTTGCATGAAACCTTTGTTTAGTTAACC